>OW386286.2:141822506-142099560 GCA_936432065.2 Rutpela maculata
CGTGAAAATCCACTCATTCGGTAAACTATTTAGTCAGAATGCTAATTTGCCTACACTATAATGTGTTAGAACTACAAAGTACACATAACATAATCCTGGGATTATACAGACAGAGAAAATAAATTTCCTTTTAAGAGTTGATGTTCGGTTTTTGTTTCATTTTACCATTATTGTATTATTTTGGTTTGAAATACGTATGTTTACATTTTCATAAATGCTAAATATTTGTGTTGTATTCATTTTTTTAAAAGCTTTTATTTAACTTGCAATGTGTTATGTATGAATGTATGTTTGTTTGGTGAAATCTTGCAAGCTGAATTTCGACTAGTTCTTATTATACTAGAGCTTTGAAATTTGGCACAAGTCCGGTGACAATGTAACTAGTATAGCCATTACCGGTCTAAATCCAATATGGCGGATGTCCCAAGATGGCGGATCGGCTTTTTAGTCACAACCCTATTGATATGGGTATCAAATGAAGAGGTTTTACGAGTAAAATACGATAGACTGTGACGTATACTTTCCGGTGAGGCCGGAAAGTGGTCACTTTTGGCACCTTAGCAACGGTTCGGTTACTCGGGCGCCACCTTTACAATTTTTTACGTGGGGCAAAGGTCCCACACTAGCCTCTTAACACAGCCTGTTACAGTAGGGCTGGGATAGCTACAGTGGAGAAAACAGTAACTTCCAGTGGGTCAATTTGGGAAAATTGGACTGTTACACAAACAGCAGTAAAACACAGAGTTCGGTAAAACAAAATATCTATTTATTTCCTATAAGTTACAGTGATAACGAAACTATTTACAGCTTAACTAGTTTAATATATACAGTACATTCATAACGCACAAAAGAGCAAACCCAGGCTGTGACGTTCTGATGATTACGGTAAGTGCTACCATGCGATACGGTGACGTTACTAAGGTATGCAGGAGTGAAGCATAGGTATGACGGGAAAAATGGCGGTGACGTACAGTTTGACAGCAGGCAGTGATAGGCAGCGGTATGACGATAACGGTGACTATAACAGAAGATTCTCGGTTAGACTGGGGGACTCTATATTTGCTGCGTACGGTAATGACGTAGTCGCGGTAGGAGCAATCTTCGAGGATCAGTCTTTGCACGGTTGGCGGGGCTCCTGTTTACTTACAGCTGGGTACGTCTAGAGTCGTGGAGCGGCCGACCACGACTGTTTGATATCACGAGTTTTAATAAATACTTTCCTCTTTCAACAAGCCGGTAGAGGGGAGAAATGTGCAGACACGGTGCGTAGCGGTAAATGAATACTTGTATTATTTTCAGGTGAAACGGTTAAATGAAAAATATTTTACAAGTCAGAAATCGCGGACTTTACCATAATTTTCTGTCTCCCGGTCTTAGAAAAATTTCACTTACTCTTATTTCCGGAGCTGGCTGCAGTGGGCACGTCTGGTCGCTGTTGGAGCTCGTGAGGAACTCAACTGTCTGCTCTTAGTGCCTCGGGTATCTAGTCCACTATCCCCTCTATTCGCGGTAATGACGGGGGAACGGTGCGCGTGGATATTGATTGCCGTAGGCGCAACTTAGTACAGTGTCGCGGAAATATAATTCAAATATTGCAACTTACGTCTGCTGGCGGTTTCCCTGGAGAAGGCACTTCTGCTTGCTGTTGTTCACTGGTAGCAACTTAATGCTTTCTGCGGAGATCACGGTTTAGTATGCATTTTCAGAACGGTTGGGCCTGGTGAGGCCTACTAGTTTATGCGGTGATATAATTGTTTTTCACAGCCTGGTAATTTTTATTAAATAATCTAACAGAAACATATTTATTTTTGGTAAATATAAATGGTTTATTGGGGTTTAAAATATGCTTCATTACACCCCCCTCTTACTTCATAAAAAAAAATAATGTAATTATTTTTTTCTTTCTTGCTTTGGTACTGGAAAAAGATTAAAAGAAAATTTACTCAAGTTTCCTAACTGATTTTAAGGCGCGTACCCCATACCGGTTGCATAAACTTTATTTGGGGGCACATACACCTTTTACAACTGAAAATCAAAACTAAATTTTTCAAAAATAACAATGCTAATAATAAAAAAAAAATAGTAACTAAAACATTTCTGAGGTCCTCTTGCTACGTCTGGATACCATACTCCTAGATCCTGGTAGGGAGTGTCCTCCTAAAAGAAATACCTAAAATAATGAAAAATTAAACGGTTACTTCTGGTCTTTGATGCTGGATTTCTTCTTCGATTCTTGCGGCGATCAGGTCCCCTATGGGAGTAGGTTACGCTGAACTTCTTGGCGTTGTCTCAGTCTGGCAGATTGACGGGTAACGTACTCGGGCGGGACGGGTGGCAGATTTTCTTCGCCAGGAAACGAGGTTGGTGGTTTCCTGGACGGTTTCTTCTTGGCGGTCTGTTCAGTTCTTGGCGGCTCGTTGACAGCTACATGTGGCTTCAAGTCCTTAATATGGATACGGGTCAGTTTCTTTCCAGTATCCGACTTCAGATTGTAAACCACGGGGGATACGACTTGGGTCACGGTGTACGGACCAGAATATTTCGGAGCTAACTTAGACGCAAAACCTTTAATAGCCGAGGAGAGGGGATGTTCTCGTTTCATAACCCGGTTGCCTACGTGATACTGAATATCCCGGCGTCGGAGGTTGTAATATTTGCTCTGGGAAGTATATGCTTGGGCAAGCTTTATCCTAACCAGCTCGAACACTTCTTGTAGCTTTTTTAGGCGGTCGGTGTGAACGGTTGGGATCTGATTTTCCTCGTCTTCGTTGGGTTCGGTATCTTCTTTGGTTTCGGCTTGGTATACGGTGGCCGGCAGCGACAATTCTCTTCCAAAATTCAGAAAGGCGGGTGAAAATCCGGTTGATTCGTGTTTGGCACTGTTGATAGCTAGCTGAAAGCTATTCAAGTGTTGGTCCCATTTCCGGTGATCCTGTTCGCAGTATTGTGCTATCATAGTTTTGATAGTGTGATTGGCTCGTTCAACGGGATTTGCCTGTGGTGTGTACGGTGGTGTGAAGCGGTGCTGGATACCAAATTCGTCCAATAATGACTGGAACATACGGCTGTCGTACTGGGTACCATTATCCGTGATCACGGTACGCGGACATCCGAAACGGGTGATAACTTCATCATAGAGAGCTTGGCTGACGTTGCGGGCGGTGGCACTTCGTAGGGGACGGCACTGGATCCATTTCGTAAAACGGTCTTGAAACACTACTAGGTAGCTGTTCCCTTTACTAGATCTAGGTAGCGGTCCTACTAGGTCGGTGCTAACAGTTTCCCAGGGTTGGCGGCTGATGGACGGTTGCATGGCTCCTGGTGTTTGCTGCTGGGAGATCTTGTAACGTTGGCACTGCATACAGCTACGTACATATCTGGCGATGTCGCGGAACATCCCTGGCCAGTAGTACTTTTGTGTGATCCGGGCTGTAGTCTTGGCAATTCCCATGTGTCCAGCGGACGGAGCATCGTGGTTTTCTTGCAAAACTGTGGTCCGGAGTGGCGTTGGTACGCATAACTTCCACGGGTCGTATTGGTCGGGTTCGGTTAAGTCACTGGAATCCCAGAAGTGGCGGTACAGCCGGTCATTACGTACACAGTAATCCGGATTAGCTTCTGGATTCTTTTCAACTTCCGACTTCTTCCGTCTGTACCAAGAACAGTTTGGTGCCTCATTCACAGCACATAATTCTTCGGTACCCGTGGCGGGAGAAGGTCCTTCCAATGGTTGACGTGACAGTGCATCAGCTACACGGTTTAAGCTTCCTTTACGGTACTTAATCTCAAAGTCATACTGTTGCAAAAATATGCTCCAGCGAGCTAGGCGGCCAGTCGGACTTTTGATAGAGTGTAACCAGCGGAGGGACTGGTGATCGGTCAAGACGGTGAAGTGGTACCCTTCGAGGTACGGTCTCATCTTCTCTATTCCCCACACGATGGCCAAACATTCCCTTTCCGTTACGGAGTAGTTCTTCTCGGCGGGAGTTAAGGTTCGGCTGGCGTAGGCAATCACTCGGTCATGTCCCTCAATTTCCTGTGTCAAGGCTATCCCTAAACCTTGGTCTGAGGCGTCGTTTTGTAGGGTGAACGGCTTCTTGAAGTCGGGACAGGTCAAAACTGGGGCCTTAGTCAGACACTTCTTCAGTTGACCAAAAGCTTCTTCCTGTTCGGTGTCCCATTTGAAACGATGGTTCTTTTTCAAGAGTCGGGTTAACGGAGTCACAATTTGGGAAAATGCTGGTACGAATCGTCTGTACCAGGAGGCAACACCAAGAAAACGACGGACGGCTCGCACGTTTCGAGGTGTGGGAAACTTTTCAATGGCCTCCACTTTCTCTGGATCGGTATTGATGCCTTCCGCGGTAACCACATGTCCTAGGTAACGTAGCGACTTTCTACAGAACTGACATTTCTCGGGGTTCAGCTGTAGATTGGCCATTCTCAGTCGGCGGAATACTTCATGTAGGTTCTTCAGGTGATCTTCAAAAGTTTCACCCAGGACTATAATGTCATCCAAATATGCGAAAGCATATGGTTCCATATCAGGTCCAATGATTCGGTCCAAGAGTCGTTGAAAAGTAGCAGGTGCGGAATGAAGTCCAAACGGCATAACTCGGAAATGGAACAGTCCTCGTCCTGGTACGGTGAAAGCTGTGATAGGCTTGCTTTCGGCAGAGAGTGGTATTTGCCAGTATCCTTGTTTTAGATCTATACTAGAAATGTAACGAGCTTTTCGGAGTTTGTCCAGTATTGCATTGATGTACGGTAGTGGATAGGCATCTTTTTCCGTGACCTCGTTTACTTTCCGAAAATCTATGCAGAAACGGGGCTTTCCATCCTTTTTGCGGACTATGACCACAGGTGAACTCCATGGACTGTTGGACGGTTCGATAATTCCATTAGCTAACATTTCGTCGACTTCGGTGTTAATAATTTCCTGCATCCTAGGGTTTTGTGGGCGGTATCTCTGTTTGATTGGTTCCGGTTGCGACAGGCGGATGTGGTGTTGGGCTAGTTTAGTGGTTCCGGTTATGTCTTGAAAACTTGGCAGTTCCATATCCAAAAATTCCTGAAGACGGGTTTCTTCATCCTGGGACAGAGTCAGGGCGATTCCAGTTAGCGGAGCAGTTGGCAGCGGCAGTGAGACAGGGCGGTGATCCAGGTAGACGGTGGCGGTAGTTAGATCCAGTGTAAATTCCCTTGTACTCAGGATGTCCATACCTAGTACGATTTCGGATGTCAGATTCGGGAGGTAGAGTAGTCTTTCGGAAAACGAACTTTCCTCTACCATGAAGTCGAGATCATAGGCACTGGTGACGTTTACGAGGTTTCCATCGGCTAGCTGGGCGGAAGGGGAATATATTGCTACCGAAGGTATTCCTTGTTGCTTGCAGAGTTCCATTACTTGGTTTCCCACGTAGGAACGGACGGCACCGGTGTCTATTAGGGCGGAGAACGTTCTACCATACATGGTTACTGATATGTGCGGTCTGTTATCCTTGTAGTCGGTATCTTGCGAGGCGGAGGTAGGAGGGAACCGTACTGGCCTCGTTACGGTGCGGTTCCGGTTTAGTTTTCCGTCCTTTGGCACTGACAATCCCTTGTCATAATGCCTGGTCGGCCACAGCGTGAGCAGAACAGTTTTGGCGGAAACCGACATTGATTGCGGAAATGTCCAGATCTGCCACATCTCCAGCAGATACTGTTGAGGTCCTGTGTGGATCCATTATTGGCGGGCGGCCTATTCTCTAGCGGTCTTTGGCTCGGTGGTCTGTTTGCCGGTGATCTACTTTCCAGCGGTCTGTTTCCGGCGCGTGTCATGCCACTTTTTGACGGTGTTGGTGCCGGTTCAATGGCTCTGCGGTTTCCTGGAGGCGGTTTGGATGCTGGGGTGGACATTCGCGCTCCTCCTGACGGTACTGGTGGCGGTGGATCCGGGCGGTAGGTTGGTGCTGGCCGGTGGGTGAGGAGGGCAGTCGTGTGCATACCTGGGTGTGATGTAGCGGAGGTGGCACGATACACCTGCTGCATTTCCCGGCGTAGAGTTTCGTATTCCATCACTCTGGAGGTCAGGGTGGATATGTCGGTTACCGTGGTCCTTGGGATGTACTGTCTGTAATCGGGAAGCAGGTTTCTGTACACCCAACGGAGCTCTTTTTGTGGGGAGAAATCGCCATGTCTCCGGATCAGGGTCTGCATGTCAATCAGGTAGGTGCTGGCAGCTTCTTCCGGTTTCTGTAAGCGGCGACTAATCTGCGCCTCTATCTCCTCCTGGTAGTTCACCGGGAAGTAGAAGATGCGGAAATCTTTCGTAAACTCGCTCCAAGTGGTCCAACGAGCCCGGTTATTGCGGTACCATAAGACTGCCGTTCCTTGTAACAGCTCTGGTAGTACGGGTAACAGCTGTTCCGGTCGCATTCCAGTATAGGAGCATACTTCTTCTAGCCTCTCTAGGAAGGCGGCAGGGTCTCCTTTCCCATTAAAGTGGATACCCCATTTACGGATCTTGAGAGGGTCTAGCATCGCATTACTAGTAACCGTGGACGGAGGTGGGACAGATGCCACGATCTGGGCTTGCGGTGGGATCACTAATGGCGGTGGCAGGAATGGCGGGAAGGTGAGTCGTGAAGTAGTTGGGAGTGGTGACGTACTCCCATCCTTGATGAATTTAATCAGGCGCCGTTTCTTTTCTTCTACGGTGCCAGACAGGTCCAGGCGGAATTTGTTTAGTTCGGTATCCAGTTGTTCCTTCCTGAGCTTATAAATCCAGCTCAGACGGACATCAGCTGTTTCCGGTGGGCAGATATCCTCCGGGTTTTCTGATTCATGTTTTGGTTCTTCCTCGGTATCGGACATGTTTGCTTCTCTGTGGTGACTTCAAAGACTGCGATTCTGGACGGTAACGACCAACGATGATCGGTGACGGTAGACGGTCTATGTTGGGACAGTCGGAAACAGATGATGTCTGATAGTGCTACTTCAGAGAGGTCCTTCTCGTTCGAGTTCTCAAACAGAACTCTCTCCGGTAACGGACAACGGTGAACGATGGCGGTGACGGTGACAGTGGTGGACGGTGACAGAGGCGGTGACGGTGACAGTGAAGAAAGCAGGTAACAGGTGGTATCTGCTAGTGCTCTTCGGAGACGTCCTTACCGTTCGAGTTCTCAAGCAGAACTCTCTCGACGGTAACGGACAACAGTGAACGGTGGCGGTGACAGTGACAGTGGTGAGGACGGTGACAGTGAAGAAAGCAGGTATCAGGCGGTATCTGGTAGTGCTTCTTCGGAGACGTCCTTACCCTTCGAGTTCTCAAGCAGAACTCTCCGTTCTGACTTCTTGGCAGCGGATATAAGCGGTTGCAGTTATGCGCAAATGGTTTACGCACTGGAAGGCCACTGGTAGGGGTAGGCACCAAACGGATAGAATTTATCACCGGAACTGGTAGGACTCCGGGGATAATCCAGAAAATCGGTAGAATCGGCGAAATCAAATTAGATGGTGTCTTGAGATGCCAGTTACCCAATCTTGTCGGTCTTACTGAGTTTCGAGCTCCCAGGTTGCTGTGGTACACGGTTTTCCGAAACGGTTGGTCGGAACGGTCTGAAACCAGTGGCAATCGATTCAGCGTCCCAAAGTTACTATTTCACGAGGGGTCACTTGCCTAGTAACTCCGGACTCCGGGGACTCCAAGTATTCCGGGTAAAATCCGGTTGGTCGGTAAAATTCGGTGCAGAAGGTGTATCTGGGTCCGGACTACAACCTAGTATCAGAGTTACTCAATTTCGACCCTTACTTCGGCCGTAGCACACTTTTTTCCGGAACGGTTGGTCTGATCGGCCGGACACTGGTGGCAATCGATTCCTTGGGTCCAATTACCCTGAATTTGATACCCCACATGACTTCGTTTCTTTTCGGATCCCTTCGGTACACTTCGGAAACGTTCGGCCGGAGTTCGGGTTTTCGGTTAAAAGTGCAGCCTCTTCGTATGCTAACACCGCCGGAACCTGTGTTCAATTCCCAAAATCTAATAGTCTTCTTAAAATGGTCGAGAACGTCTTCGGGAGTGGTCGGAGCGGTTCGGTAATGGTCGCAATCGCTTCCTCGTGGTCGGTTTAGTCGAAAATGATACCTCAGATGTCTCTCTAGGCCGGTCGGTACTTTTTCGGTCGCGTCCGGTGACTGCCGAATGCGAAAGTCCAATTAAATTTTCCCACAATCTAATTTAATTTAATACAGTCCCTGCTCGGGCGCCAAGTTTGTGACGTATACTTTCCGGTGAGGCCGGAAAGTGGTCACTTTTGGCACCTTAGCAACGGTTCGGTTACTCGGGCGCCACCTTTACAATTTTTTACGTGGGGCAAAGGTCCCACACTAGCCTCTTAACACAGCCTGTTACAGTAGGGCTGGGATAGCTACAGTGGAGAAAACAGTAACTTCCAGTGGGTCAATTTGGGAAAATTGGACTGTTACACAAACAGCAGTAAAACACAGAGTTCGGTAAAACAAAATATCTATTTATTTCCTATAAGTTACAGTGATAACGAAACTATTTACAGCTTAACTAGTTTAATATATACAGTACATTCATAACGCACAAAAGAGCAAACCCAGGCTGTGACGTTCTGATGATTACGGTAAGTGCTACCATGCGATACGGTGACGTTACTAAGGTATGCAGGAGTGAAGCATAGGTATGACGGGAAAAATGGCGGTGACGTACAGTTTGACAGCAGGCAGTGATAGGCAGCGGTATGACGATAACGGTGACTATAACAGAAGATTCTCGGTTAGACTGGGGGACTCTATATTTGCTGCGTGCGGTAATGACGTAGTCGCGGTAGGAGCAATCTTCGAGGATCAGTCTTTGCACGGTTGGCGGGGCTCCTGTTTACTTACAGCTGGGTACGTCTAGAGTCGTGGAGCGGCCGACCACGACTGTTTGATATCACGAGTTTTAATAAATACTTTCCTCTTTCAACAAGCCGGTAGAGGGGAGAAATGTGCAGACACGGTGCGTAGCGGTAAATGAATACTTGTATTATTTTCAGGTGAAACGGTTAAATGAAAAATATTTTACAAGTCAGAAATCGCGGACTTTACCATAATTTTCTGTCTCCCGGTCTTAGAAAAATTTCACTTACTCTTATTTCCGGAGCTGGCTGCAGTGGGCACGTCTGGTCGCTGTTGGAGCTCGTGAGGAACTCAACTGTCTGCTCTCAGTGCCTCGGGTATCTAGTCCACTATCCCCTCTATTCGCGGTAATGACGGGGGAACGGTGCGCGTGGATATTGATTGCCGTAGGCGCAACTTAGTACAGTGTCGCGGAAATATAATTCAAATATTGCAACTTACGTCTGCTGGCGGTTTCCCTGGAGAAGGCACTTCTGCTTGCTGTTGTTCACTGGTAGCAACTTAATGCTTTCTGCGGAGATCACGGTTTAGTATGCATTTTCAGAACGGTTGGGCCTGGTGAGGCCTACTAGTTTATGCGGTGATATAATTGTTTTTCACAGCCTGGTAATTTTTATTAAATAATCTAACAGAAACATATTTATTTTTGGTAAATATAAATGGTTTATTGGGGTTTAAAATATGCTTCATTACACCCCCCTCTTACTTCATAAAAAAAAATAATGTAATTATTTTTTTCTTTCTTGCTTTGGTACTGGAAAAAGATTAAAAGAAAATTTACTCAAGTTTCCTAACTGATTTTAAGGCGCGTACCCCATACCGGTTGCATAAACTTTATTTGGGGGCACATACACCTTTTACAACTGAAAATCAAAACTAAATTTTTCAAAAATAACAATGCTAATAATAAAAAAAAAATAGTAACTAAAACATTTCTGAGGTCCTCTTGCTACGTCTGGATACCATACTCCTAGATCCTGGTAGGGAGTGTCCTCCTAAAAGAAATACCTAAAATAATGAAAAATTAAACGGTTACTTCTGGTCTTTGATGCTGGATTTCTTCTTCGATTCTTGCGGCGATCAGGTCCCCTATGGGAGTAGGTTACGCTGAACTTCTTGGCGTTGTCTCAGTCTGGCAGATTGACGGGTAACGTACTCGGGCGGGACGGGTGGCAGATTTTCTTCGCCAGGAAACGAGGTTGGTGGTTTCCTGGACGGTTTCTTCTTGGCGGTCTGTTCAGTTCTTGGCGGCTCGTTGACAGCTACATGTGGCTTCAAGTCCTTAATATGGATACGGGTCAGTTTCTTTCCAGTATCCGACTTCAGATTGTAAACCACGGGGGATACGACTTGGGTCACGGTGTACGGACCAGAATATTTCGGAGCTAACTTAGACGCAAAACCTTTAATAGCCGAGGAGAGGGGATGTTCTCGTTTCATAACCCGGTTGCCTACGTGATACTGAATATCCCGGCGTCGGAGGTTGTAATATTTGCTCTGGGAAGTATATGCTTGGGCAAGCTTTATCCTAACCAGCTCGAACACTTCTTGTAGCTTTTTTAGGCGGTCGGTGTGAACGGTTGGGATCTGATTTTCCTCGTCTTCGTTGGGTTCGGTATCTTCTTTGGTTTCGGCTTGGTATACGGTGGCCGGCAGCGACAATTCTCTTCCAAAATTCAGAAAGGCGGGTGAAAATCCGGTTGATTCGTGTTTGGCACTGTTGATAGCTAGCTGAAAGCTATTCAAGTGTTGGTCCCATTTCCGGTGATCCTGTTCGCAGTATTGTGCTATCATAGTTTTGATAGTGTGATTGGCTCGTTCAACGGGATTTGCCTGTGGTGTGTACGGTGGTGTGAAGCGGTGCTGGATACCAAATTCGTCCAATAATGACTGGAACATACGGCTGTCGTACTGGGTACCATTATCCGTGATCACGGTACGCGGACATCCGAAACGGGTGATAACTTCATCATAGAGAGCTTGGCTGACGTTGCGGGCGGTGGCACTTCGTAGGGGACGGCACTGGATCCATTTCGTAAAACGTCTTAGATTATTACTGGAATCTAAAATGTTATTTGCCCACCAATACAAATCTCTCTTTATTTCACTAGAAACTAACATTTTTGCGTTATATGTCTTAAACTTAGAAAGTGCTAAATATTTTGCACGTTCCAAACACTTAATATAAAGCCATCCATACTGAACAGCTGGGCAAGCCGCAACAAGTGTGCCAACCACCTTAGAGAAGTCTCGAATGGAAACACTTGATTTTCTACACAACTTAATAATTGTTGATAATATTCTAGTCTTTTTTTCTACAGGTAATTCTAAAGTAAGGTTTTTACTGTTAAATATAAATCCTAAATATTTACTTTCATTTGAGGGTGATAATTTACACTTCTTATAATTAATAATAAATCCTAAATTCTCAAGTAAACCAGTAACCAGGTGACATTATCATATATTTCCTGATTAGTTTTACCTATTAGAAAAATATCGTCTAGATAAATTATACAAAAAACTCCATTTGCCCTAAGCTTATTAAAAATGGGTTTTAACAATTTAGTAAATTGTATGGTGCAGTTGACAAACCCATTGGCATAACATTATACTGATAAAGAGTGCCGTTAAAAACAAATCTTAATACTTTTTTAAAGTTTGCATCAATTGGTATCATGTAATACACATCTTTCAAATCTATTGTGGCCATAAAACAATCTTTAAATATCAAATCTTTTACAGACTTATAATTTTCTAACTTAAAATGAGGTGGTTTTGAAATAAATGTACTGAGTTGTTTCAAATTTAAAATGAAACGATAGGTACCATCTGATTTTGGGACCAGGAAAAAGGAAGACAAATACTCATTTTTTGTATGATTACATTGACTGATAATACCTTTTTCTTCCATATTTTTAATAGCTGTGGCTAGATTCTTTTTTTCTGACATATTGAATTTTATAGTATGTGGTTTATAAATTTGAGCAGGGCTTGTATGAAAAGGTATTTTGTAACCTTTAAGCCATGATAAAATATTTGAATTATTAGTTAACAGTTTCCAATTGTTTCTAAAAAATTTTAATCTGCCAGCATATACACCTCCTTTACTTGTAATATCCCCTTTTCTAGAGCTTTACTTGATTCCTTTGAGGGATCTTTTTCATTTTGGCCTTGAAGTGCGGTCCCCGGAAGTTTAAAGAACCGCTGGTTGTCGGTTGATTTCGAGAAGCACTACTATTACCTTGTTCCGGTGCACCCGAATAGTTATTGGGGTAGCGTCTGTATGGGCTGGAAGTTTACTTGACAATTTTTAATTCTTTCCCAGTGCGTTGGTGATTTTTTGCATCCTTAAATTTTTCGGAAAAATTTTCTCCACATAAATACTTGTCCGGTTTGCTTTCACGAACAATCTTTTTAAGCGTCTGATTCAGATTAGATTCTATATGAAATTTTCTGCTTTTTGACAACATGTGAAAGGCATCAGCAATCACCTTACCCGCATCTATAAGGCAGGGCATAACTTCTGACTTAACGTCTTTGCACTTCTGATCCACCATAAGTTTGTTTAAGCCATTAGCCAAAGCGGACAATCCATTTCCAATTTGACTCTGTACTATACTTATATATTTAGCATGATTTTTCTGACTGAGCATCAGTAATTGATGCCAATATTTCCGGATTTAATTCTGGCCCCTGTAAAAGTGTCATGTTTTTTGGTATGAGATATTTCTTTTGCAAATCCTCCTTTTCTTTTTTGTCGATACTAAGTACAAGATATTTATTCCAACGATGTGCTATAATGGGTTGTACTTCCTTCCCCCATGTTGGTTCATTTCCCAGGGGTTCTTCGCCAAACAGGCTCAAAACCTCCTCGGGTACAACTGAGGTAGCTCCTTCACTTTGCATATCGTTCTCCCCGCGGGTTCCCTCCATATCGCCCAGAGGTGGGTCACCTTAAAAAAACACCCCAGTCTAAATTATATAACCCTAATTTGTTCGAAAACAAAGTCGTAAACTGATCGGCAGTCAAATGTTTACGTAACCTTAGTTTAACAATTCAAAAAACACAACTCAGCAATCGGTTGTTTAGGTATCCTCTTTCCTAATTTCGAACAATAAAGTAGCTATTCATTAAAAAAACGTAAACAGCTCGGCAGTCGGATGCTTACGTTAACGTCTTCTGAAGGAAAGCAAAACAACTCGGCAATCGGTTGCTTATAGAACTTTTAATAATGTGGCCCTGGCACAATCACATTACGGGCTCATAGAAAATCTAACTACATACTTATATGTAAATAAATAAAAAGTGTTACTCACAGGCACCATTATTACTTGAGTCATCACTACTTGAGCTTGTAGGGAGTACGAATCGTTTGTGTTTTCCTTTCTTTGTCGATTTTTTCCTGTTTATGCGATCTAACTTCCGCATTAAAAGTTTCCTCTCCATCTCTAACTCACTATCTACACTGCTATCACTATCACCACTTGTAGATGTTTATCTATGTCTTTTGGGCATTTTCTTGCTTGTAATTTCACGTCTATACTCAACAAAGCACAATAATGTAATGAATCGACAGAAGTAAGATAAGACCACAGAGTGGTAAAAACTTATTAGTCACTCTTTGAAACTGTGCTCGATAAAGTTATAATAGTGAAACTACATGTGTAATATCCATTTGGACGAGTGTACGAAATATAATTATAAAATACATGGTACAGTGTTATGAAAGAAGAATAGTTGTTAGCATCTTAAACATCTTAAAATGTGTTTGGAATTGTAATACAGAAATTCAAATAAATCAGATAAAGGATATATCAAAAGAGAAAGAATTTAGAATAAGAACAAAATATAAAATAATAATAATAATAATAATAATAATAATAATAATAATAATAATAATAATAATAGGAAAAGGAAAAAAACGGGTAATTGGGAAAGAGGGAATACTTGCTGACCTGCTATGAGAGCAGCGAACCTGCGCGCAGAGGGTACATGGCGCGATTGCACGAAATCTGGTGCAACACGCATCCAGAGCATCGCGCCTTCTCTGAGCAAAAGCTCAGGGATCAAGTATCCTACCTGCGCAGGACAGGTTACGTAAGGGCACCCCGTCAGCAGGAAGAAGCGCCAGCCGCACTGCCACCGCGGCAAAGAGCTGACGGGGAACATCCTGGAAGGTACGCCGAAGTCAACTTAAGGACGAGGGTTAGCTTTAACAGCAGGGCTAACCTAAAGCCACAAGACCTGGCTCGGATGGACGCTGTTATCGATGAGGAATTACCAGAAGACGCCGACATTTGGCAGATCAACTGTGCCGTGTACAACGCTGCTAGCCAACTCGTGCCCCGCGAGAGGAATACCAACCCCTCGAGCCGTATCGAAAAGGCTAAGCGGCGTGTACAAAAGATCGAAGGCAAAATACAGTTGACCAGACAACACGCTTCTCGAATCCAGAGTGTGGTGGAATACGTAACCACTGGCAAGGCATTTACGCCTAAAGTACGGCGAACAGCAGCCGGACTCAGACGCCAGCACCACACTCTAAATCTAACAGTGATGCTCACTATTAAGCAGCACTGTTTAGATAGGATTCGAGCGCTTATGGCTATCAAGAAAAAGCTAAATAGGCGGGTACGAAGTATGGAGCAAAATACGTTGTTCCGTACGAATCCTTCCCGCCTATTTCAAGAGCCACAGCGTGTTGTCGATAATCCACCAACTGTAGCCGATGTCGAAAGCTTCTGGAAAGGAATCTATGAAACAACACGTCCGTTCGATAGCAACACTCCAGCAATAACACACTTCGAGGCTCTGTGCCACAGAACCTTTGAAGAGCCGGAAGAAGTGTGTCCGGCAATCAGTCCGGAGGAAGTCCAACAAGCTCTCGTTGGCACCAAAAACTTCGCTGCTCCGGGGCCAGACGGCATAAATAACTGGTGGTGGAAAAAATTTCCTTCCACCCACCGTCGTCTGGCCCGAGTTTTCAACAAGTGGTTGAACGAGGGGCAGCAGATTCCGGACTGGTTTGTCGAGGGACGTACTGTGCTCATCCCTAAAAAGGGTGATCTGTCTGACCCAAGGAATTATAGACCAATCACCTGTCTGAACTCCTGCTACAAGCTATTTACTGGTATCTTGTATGCTCGGACACTACGGCAGGTTGAACCGGTCTTCCAGCAGATATACGAGCAGCGTGGCGCCAAGAAGGGCATGGCAGGTTGTAAGGACAGCCTGCTGGTAGACCGCTGTATTACACAGGACTCTGTGCAGTACAAGCGGAATCTATCGATGGCCTGGATTGACTATCGTAAGGCATTTGACACAACATCACATGAACTTCTGTTACATTTGCTCAAATGTCTTGCGGTAGCAGAGCCACTAGTAAGATGCATAGAATAACTGCTGCCACTCTGGAGGACCCGCTTCACCATAACATCAGGTGCACAGCGGGTTACGACAGAGCAGGTGGCATTCAGAAGAGGAGTATTCCAGGGAGATTCTCTGAGTCCCCTCCTCTTTTGCATCTCACTGCTGCCGTTATCTGTTGAACTCCGCCAAACTTGCGGGTATCACTGTGGACCACCCAGCAACCGGAGGCATAAGGTCACTCATTTATTCTATATGGATGACCTGAAACTGTATGCCTCCGGAGAGCGTGAACTTCAAAATGCTCTAAAGGGTGGTCGCGGGCCATTGGTATGGAGTTCGGGTTGGACAAGTGCGCGGTCGTCCACCTCAAGAGAGGGCGATGCGGGGAATTTTCTGAGGACGCGCAGCTCGCAGACGGAAGCATCCTAAGACATCTGGATTCCGGAGAGACCTACACGTACCTGGGTGTGTAACAAATAAAGGAATCTCTCCGCGGCAAGTACAGACGCCTACTCCGAAAGATTTGGTCGTCCGAACTTTCGGGGAAGAATAAGGCGTCTGCTACTAACATGCTTGCCGTTCCTGTTCTGCTCTACTCCTTTGGGGTAGTAAAATGGACAGTAGATGAGCTGCGCCAACTAGACAGAAACACCCGCAAGATGATGAACATCCATAGGAGTACTCATCCTAGATCGTCCGTTCCTCGTGTTTACCTCCCACGTCATCGGGGGGGGGGGGCGAGGACTCTTGGGTCTGGAGTGTATGCACGGCAGAGTAGTACTGAGTATGGCATGTAACATCCTCAGGAGCTCGGATCCGCTCCTGCTATTAGTGAGAGATCACGAAATCGTAAGGGTGGGCGCAGGATTGTTTAAGGCAGCAAAAAGAGCCGCAGATGAACTCGGTCTCGTATTCGACGTCAGACGAGGCGGCCGGCGCGGTGCTGACCCAGAGTCAGTCACTGAGCTTCAGCCAACTCGTCTGAAAGTCCAAATAAAAGCTGCCGAACAGGAGAGCCTGATTAGGCAGTATGTCGATAAACCCATGCACGGTGTATTCTACAAAAACATGGAAACACTGGGTTTATCGACTAGGCTGACATTCGCCTTTTTAAGGTCAGCTGGGCTTAAGTCGGAGACCGAGGGATTCATTGTGGCCTGTCAGGATGGTGTAATAAACACCTTGGTCTACCGGAGCCGCGTAATGGGTGTAGAGGTCCCTGATACCAACTGCAGGACCTGCCGTCAGGCGCCGGAATCGCTTATGCATTTGCTTTCAGCATGCCCAGTATACGCGATTTCGGACTACATCCACCGCCATAACGCGGCTTTACGAGTGCTATACTACCATCTACGGCACTCGTATGGGGTAGACCAAACACCAGTGCTGCCTTACATCCCCGGAGATATTGAGTCCGTTGTCGAGAACGAGAGGTGCCGAATTTATTGGAACTACTCGTTCCCGACCGTCAAGCTAATTCAAGCCAACAAGCCTGACATAGTCCTCCTCGACCATCAGAACAAAGTGATGTTTGTAATCGAACTCTCAGCACCTGCTGAGACAAACATCGCTTTGAAGGAGGGAGAAAAACGGACCAAATATCGTGATCTCCGGTATGAGCTCCAAGTGCTGTACCCAGACTACTCTGTCAAGATGGTCGTCCTAATAATCGGCGTACTAGGAGGGATGAAGCCTTCGCTGCTCTCAGAATTGAAGATTATACCGGCCTGTCAGAATTCGGCAGAATGGTTGGCAGGCCAGATGCAGAAGGCGGTTATCTTGGGGTCCCTTCGTCTACTTAGGGCACACGATTTAGGTATGTGCTAACTCCACAGGTCGTGGAGAGTGGCTGAAAGGAATTTGCCGGCGCGGCTACCGTGAGGTGTCGGAGGCCACGGAAGTCCTATCCGGCAGCGGATAACCCGAAAAAAAAAAAAAATAAAAAAAAAATAATAATAATAATAAATAAGCAGAAGAGGCTGACTTCCATCTATCAAGCCTTTGGTAAGTAGCGCCACCACTTACTTCAGCTGGGGTGCAAAACCGAACCGGCAGCCCTAGTGCACCCGGGAGGGGAAAGCTCATTTCCCTCTGGTGTCGGTCGTGGGCTTGCTGGGCTAACCACCCACAAGCCCTAACTTCTGGTTCCTGACAACAGAAGACAGGGCCCCCACAATCGACCCCATCCGGATAGGGGTCAAGGGCAAGGTGGTGGGGCCCAACCGGATGGAGCGCCCGTTGACGAACGCTATGGACAAGGACGCTTTGAGTGGACGGATGAGCTAAGGGACGACCTTCTGCAATGCTACGAAAGCAGTGAGCCCGCACGAAGGGGATACATGGGGCGGATGCATGCTCTGTGGTGTGACAGGCATCCAGAGCATGGCGCCTTCACGTCACAAAATCTGCGTGACTATATATCCCATCTTCGTAGAAGGGGCTACGTTAGGGCTGCTCCTGGACCGGTGAATGAGGTGGCCGAGAGACCGCCCCATTCACCGGTTGAGGAAGTTGCTCTCCTTGTTCCACCAGTACCAGAGGGCCTCAGTACCAGACGGGGGCTACACCATATAAAAGCCCCCGGGCCACAAGATCTGGCCAGAGTGGATGAAGAACTTCGTGATGCGCTACCAGAACGGGCTGACATCTGGCACATAAACTGTGCCGTGTATGCCGCTGTTCAACGTTTTTCTCGGACAGAGAGGCGTAATACTGCCTCCCCACAGGAGAGGGCGGAGCGGCGCATACAAAAGATGGAAGCCAAGATCCGGTCGGCGAGGCAACACGCATCCCGTATCCAATATGTGATGGACTACATGGCGGCCAATAGGCCGTTCACGCCTAAAGTGCGTCGAATAGCCGCCAACTTAAGACGCGTCCATCACACACTCAATGAGGCAGTGCTGCGTACCACCAAACGGCATTGTCTCGACAGGATACGGATGCTAGTGGTTTGTAAAAAATCACTAGTGAGGCAGGCGAGGGGGCTGGCGGAAAATAAACTCTTCCGCCAAAAGCCCTAGCGCCTTTTCGAACCGCCTCCGCGTGTTGCAGAGAATCCGCCGACTGTTGATCGGGTGGAAAATTTCTGGAAAAAGTTTTACGAGGAGAAGCTTCCACTCAACCGAGACTCTCCGGCCCTTGCACACTTTGAAACCTTTTGTCAAAGGTTTCAACAACCACAGGAAGTGTGCCAACCAATAACTCCAGAAGAGGTTCGAAGAGCTCTCGAGGGCTCTAAGAACTTTGCTGCTCCAGGTCCCGATGGGATAAATAACTTTTGGTGGAAAAAGTTATCGAGCACCCACCACCATTTGGCCAGAATTTTTAATGCCTGGCTAAATGGGGAGCAGCAAATTCCTTCTTGGGTGGTTAAAGGGCGGACAGTGCTAATCCCCAAGAACGGAGATTTGTCCAACCCAAGAAACTACCGACCGATAACCTGTTTAAATGCATGTTACAAGGTGTTTACGTGCATCTTGTACATGCGAGTAGTCCACCGCTTTACGAACGGATACATGAGCAACGAGGGTCGAAGAGAAGTGTCGCTGGCTGCAAGGAGAACCTGCTGATTGACAGGTGTGTCACGCAGGACTCCATGCAGTATAAGCGTAACCTCTCCATGGCCTGGATCGACTACCGCAAGGCATTTGACATGACATCGCACGAGCTCATTGTACACTTGCTCCGATGTCTTGCGGTACCTGGCCCCGTAGTGAGATGCATCGAAGAACTGATGCCGCTCTGGAGGACTCGCTTTACCATTACATCGGATAATGATAGAGTCCAGACGGAGTCGGTAACATTCAGAAGGGGAGTATTTCAGGGAGACTCCCTCAGCCCCCTTCTATTTTGCATCTCACTACTGCCATTATCCGTTTCGCTCCGGAGAACCCGTGGATACAACTGCAGTACCCCTGGCGATAGGAGGCATAAGGTCACCCATCTGTTTTGTATGGATGACCTTAAACTTTATGCCTCCGGAGAGAGGGACTTACACCAGTCCCTCAGGGTGGTACAGGATTACACGCAGGCTATCGGCATGGAGTTCGGGTTAGACAAATGTGCACTGGTCCATCTCAAGAGAGGACGATGCGGGAACTACGGAGAGGACGCGCAGCTCGTGGACGGAAGCATCTTACATCATCTAGATGCCGGAGAGTCGTACACTTACTTGGGTGTCGAGCAACGCTCCACCCAAGAAGTGAGTGTAGTGAAAAACGCTCTCCGCGGCAAGTATCAGCACCGACTCCGACAGATCTGGTCTTCAGAACTGTCGGGGAAGAACAAGGTGTCTGCTACCAACATGCTTGCCGTTCCGATCCTTCTCTACTCCTTTGGAGTAGTGAAATGGACTCAAGAAGAGTTGCGTCAACTCGACGTAGGAACCCGCAAGAAGATGCATCTCAATAGGAGTTTGCATCCTAAATCGTCCGTTCCACGGCTATACCTCCCACGACATCGGGGAGGCCGTGGACTCTTGAGTTTGGAGAGCCTCCATAATAGGATGATTCTGGATGGAGCCTGTAAGGTCATCAGGAGTTCGGATCCCCTCCTCTGCATGGTCCGAGACCATGAAAATGCAGGAGAGTCGTACACTTACTTGGGTGTCGAGCGAGCCTTTCTGTTTAAGGCAGCACAGAGAGCAGCCGATGAACTTGGTCTCTCCTTCGACGTCGAGCGGGCAAATCGCGACTCTGTCACCGAGTTGGAACCTGCTCGGCGAAAAGCCCAAATTAAAGCTGCAGAACACAACAACTTTCTGCAGCTGCACACGGATAAGCCAATGCATGGAGTTTTCTATAAAAATATATAAAACCTTGGCTTATCCGAAAGGCTGACCTTTGCCTTCTTAAGGTCAGCCGGGCTGAAGTCTGAGACCGAGGGATTCATAATGGCTTGCCAGGATGGTGTATTTAACACCCTCTTCTATCGTAGTCGTGTCATGGGTATAGAGGTCCCTGATGTCAGCTGCAGGGCCTGCCGCAGGGCGCCAGAGACTCTTATGCACTTGCTGTCGGCTTGCCCGACATATGCAGTCTCGGCCTATATCCAAAGGCACGACGGAGCATTACGAGTGCTTTATTACCATTTAAGGCACTCGTATGGGATAGACGAAACACCAGTGCTGCCTTACGCTCCGCGGGATATTGAGTCCGTTGTGGGAAATGAGAAGTGTCTAATTTATTGGAACTACTCTTTTCCCACCGTCAGGCAAATACAAGCCAACAAGCCTGACGTAGTACTCCTCGACCATCAACTCAAGACAATGTTTGTCGTGGAGTTCTCGGCTCCCGCGGAGAACAACATTGTCTTGAAGGAGGAGGAAAAACGGACAAAATATCGAGATCTGCTCTTCGAGCTCCGCAGACTGTATCCAGACCACACTGTTAAGATAGTGGTACTGATTATAGGAGCCCTCATTGGAGCAAGACACACACTGCTTTCGGAACTCAAGATCATACCGGCATGCCGAAATTCGGCAGAGATCTTAGCCGGCAGAATGCAGAAGGCCGTCATTCTCGGTTCATTACGTCTGCTCAGGGCACACGATTCCCGGACCCAGTAGTCACTTACCCCACGGGCGTGGGGAGTGGCTACTAGTACTACCAGCTCCCCTCTGTGAAGGTCGGAGCCACAGAGAAGGGTGACTGGTTTTTAGCTCGCTAAAAAAAAAAAAAAAAAAATAATAAATAATAATAATAATAATAAATAAATAAATAAGCAGGAGGGGCTGACTTTCATCTATCAAGCCTTTCGTGAGTAGCGCCACCACTTACTCCAGCTGGGGGTGCAAAACCGATCCGGCAGCCCTAGTGCACCCGGGAGGGGAAAGCTCATTCCCCTCTGGTGTCGGTCGTGGGCTTGTTGGGCTAACCACCCACAAGCCCTGACTTCTGGTTCCTGTAAACCGAAGAGAGGGCCCCCACAATCGACCTCGTCCGGATAGGGGTCAAGGGCAAGGTGGTGGGGCCCAACCGGATGGAGCGCCCGTTGACGACGAACGCTATGGACAAGGACGCTTTGAGTGGACGGATGAGCTAAGGGACGACCTTCTGCAATGCTACGAAAGCAGTGAGCCCGCACGAAGGGGATACATGGGGCGGATGCATGCTCTGTGGTGTGACAGGCATCCAGAGCATGGCGCCTTCACGCCACAAAATCTGCGTGACTATGTATCCCATCTTCGTAGAAGGGGCTACGTGAGGGCTGCTCCTGGACCGGTGAATGAGGTGGCCGAAACGCCGCCACATATACCGGTTGAGGAAGTGGTTCTCCTTGTTCCACCAGTACCAGAGGGCCTCAGTACCAGACGGAGGCTACACCACATAAAAGCCCCCTGGCCACAAGACCTGGCCAGAGTGGATGAAGAACTTCGTGATGCGCTACCAGAACGGGCTGACATCTGGCACATTAATTGTGCCGTGTATGCCGCTGTTCAACGCTTTTCTCGGACGGAGAGGCGTAATACTGCCTCCCCACAGGAGAGGGCGGAGCGGCGCATACAAAAGATGGAAGCCAAGATCCGGTCGGCGAGGCAACACGCATCCCGTATCCAATGTGTGATGGACTACATGGCGGCCAATAGACCGTTTACGCCTAAAGTGCGTCGAATAGCCGCCAACTTAAGACGCGTCCATCACACACTCAATGAGGCAGTGCTGCGAACCACCAAACAGCACTGTCTCGACAGGATACGGATGCTAGTGGTTTGTAAAAAATCACTAGTGAGGCGGGCGAGGGGGCTGGTGGAAAATAAACTCTTCCGCCAAAAGCCCTCGCGCCTTTTCGAACCGCCTCCGCGTGTTGCAGAGAATCCGCCGACTGTAGATCAGGTGGAAAATTTCTGGAAAACGCTTTACGAGGAGAAGCTTCCACTCAATCGAGACTCTTCGGCCCTTGTACACTTTGAAACCTTTTGTCAAAGGTTTCAACAACCACAGGAAGTGTGCCAACCAATAACCCCAGAAGAGGTTCGAAGAGCTCTCGAGGGCTCTAAGAACTTTGCTGCTCCAG
This sequence comes from Rutpela maculata, assembly GCA_936432065.2. Lineage (NCBI taxonomy): Eukaryota > Metazoa > Arthropoda > Insecta > Coleoptera > Cerambycidae > Rutpela > Rutpela maculata. The sequence goes on from OW386286.2 coordinate 141,844,807, forward strand.
GTCCCGGTGGGATAAATAACTTTTGGTGGAAAAAGTTACCGAGCACCCACCACCATTTGGCCAGAATTTTTAATGCCTGGCTAAATGGGGAGCAGCAAATTCCTTCTTGGGTGGTTAAAGGGCGGACAGTGCTAATCCCCAAGAACGGAGATTTGTCCAACCCAAGGAACTACCGACCGATAACCTGTTTAAACGCATGTTACAAGGTGTTTACGCGCATCTTGTACATGCGAGTGCTCCACGCAGTTGAACCGGTTTACGAACGGATATATGAGCAACGAGGGTCCAAGAGAGGTGTCGCTGGCTGCAAGGAGAACCTGTTGATTGACAGATGTGTCACACAGGACTTCGTGCAGTATAAGCGGAACCTCTCCATGGCCTGGATTGACTAACGCAAGGCATTTGATATGACATCGCATGAGCTTATTGTTCACTTGCTCCGATGTCTTGCGGTACCTGGTCTCGTAGTGAGATGCATCGAAGAACTGATGCCGCTCTGGAGGACTCGCTTTACCATTACATCGGGTAACGATAGAGTCCAGACGGAGTCGGTAACTTTCAGAAGGGGAGTATTTCAGGGAGACTCCCTCAGCCCCCTTCTGGTTTGCATCTCATTACTGCCATTGTCCGTTTCGCTCCGGAGAACCCGTGGATACAACTGCGGTACCCCTGGCGATAGGAGGCATAAGGTCACACATCTGTTTTATATAGATGACCTTAAACTTTATGCCTCCGGAGAGAGGGACCTACACCAGTCCCTCAGGGTGGTACAGGAGTACACGCAGGCTATCGGCATGGAGTTCGGGTTAGACAAATGTGCACTGGTCCATCTCAAGAGAGGACGATGCGGGAACTACGGAGAGGACGCGCAGCTCGTGGACGGAAGCATCTTACATCATCTAGATGCCGGAGAGTCGTACACTTACTTGGGAGTCGAGCAACGCTTCACCCAAGAGGTGAGTGTAGTGAAAAACGCTCTCCGCGGCAAGTATCAGCACCGACTCCGACAGATCTGGTCTTCAGAGCTGTCGGGGAAGAACAAGGTGTCTGCTACCAACATGCTTGCCGTTCCGATCCTTCTCTACCCCTTTGGAGTAGTGAAATGAACTCAAGAAGAGTTGCGTCAAATCGACGTAGGCACCCGCAAGAAGATGCATCTCAATAGGAGTTTGCATCCTAAGTCGTCCGTTCCACGACTATACCTCCAACGACATCGGGGAGGCCGTGGACTCTTGAGTTTGGAGAGTCTCCATAATAGGATGGTTCTGGATGGAGTCTGTAAGGTCATCAGGAGTTCGGATACCCTCCTCTGCATGGTCCGAGACCATGAAAATGCAGGGGTAGGAGCCTTTCTGTTTAAGGCAGCACAGAGAGCAGCCGATGAACTTGGTCTCTCCTTCGACGTCGAGCGGGTAAATCGCGACTCTGTCATCGAGTTGGAACCTGCTCGGCGAAAAGCCCAAATTAAAGCTGCAGAACACAACAACTTTCTGCAGCTGCACACGGATAAGCCAATGCATGGAATTTTCTATAAAAATATAGAAAACTTTGGCTTATCCGAAAGGCTGACCTTTGCCTTCTTAAGGTCAGCCGGCTGAAGTCTGAGACCGAGGGATTCATAATGGCTTGCCAGGATGGTGTATTTAACACCCTCGTCTATCGTAGTCGTGTCGTGGGTATAGAGGTCCCTGATGTCAGCTGCAGGGCCTGCCGCAGGGCGCCAGAGACTCTTATGCACTTGCTGTCGGCTTGCCCGACATATGCAGTCTCGGCCTATATCCAAAGGCACGACGGAGCATTACGAGTGCTTTATTGCCATTTAAGGCACTCGTATGGGATAGACGAAACACCAGTGCTGCCTTACGCTCCGGGGGATATTGAGTCCGTTGTGGGAAATGAGAAGTGTCTAATTTATTGGAACTACTCTTTTCCCACCGTCAGGCAAATACAAGCCAACAAGCCTGACGTAGTACTCCTCGACCATCAACTCAAGACAGTGTTCGTCGTGGAGTTCTCGGCTCCCGCGGAGAACAACATTGTCTTGAAGGAGGAGGAAAAACGGACAAAATATCGAGATCTGCTCTTCGAACTCCGCAGACTGTATCCAGACCATACTGTTAATATAGTGGTACTGATTATAGGAGCCCTCGGTGGAACGAGACACACACTGCTTTCGGAACTTAAGATCATACCGACATGCCGAAATTCGGCACAGGTCTTAGCCGGCAGAATGCAGAAGGCCGTCATTCTCGGTTCATTACGTCTGATCAGGGCACACGATTCCCGGACCCAGTAGTCACTTACCCCACGGGCGTGGGGAGTGGCTACCGGTACTACCAGCTCCCCTCTGTGAGGGTCGGAGCCACAGAGAAGGGTGACTGGTTTTTAGCTCGCTAAAATAATAATAATAATAATAATAATAAGTGAGCCCGCACGAAAGGGGTACATGGCGCGAATGCACGCTCTGTGGTGTGAAAGACACCCGGAGCACAGCGCCTTCACGCCGCAAAATGCGTGATTATGTATCTTTATCTAGCAGGGGCTACGTTGTTCCTCAGCCGGTAAATGAGGCGGTTGAAGAGCCGCTTAATGAACTGGTTGAGGAGGCAGTTCTAGACGTTCCACCAACACCAGAGGGCCTCAACACAAGAAGGGGGTTACACTACATCAGACCCCCCGGATCAGAAGACCTAGCCAGAGTGGATGCTGAACTTCGTGAAGTGATACCAGAAGAGGCTGACATCTGGCGCATAAACTGTGCCGTATACGCTGCTGCACAGCGCTTAACCCCAGGGGAGAGGCGGAACACTGCCTCCCCACAGGAGAGAGCGGAGCGGCGTATACATAAGATGGAAGCCAAGATCCGGTCGGCGAGGCAACATGCATCCCGTATCCAATGTGTGATGGACTATATGGCGGCCAATAAGACATTCACGCCTAAAGTTAGGCGCAGAGCCGCTAATTTAAGACGCGTCCATCACACAATGAATGGGGCAGTGCTGCGAACCACCAAACAGCACTGCCTGGATCGGATACGGATGCTAGTGACTTGTAAAAAGTCACTAGTGAGGCGGGCGAGGGGGCTGGCGGAAAACATTCTATTCCGCAAAAAGCCCTTGCGACTTTTCGAACCGCCTCAGCGTGTTGTAGAGAATCCGCCGAACGTAGATCAGGTGGAAAACTTCTGGAAAACGCTCCACGGACAGAAGCTCCCACTCAACAGAGACACTCCAGCCCTGACACACTTTGAAGCCTTTTGCGAAAGGTTTCAACAACCAAACGAGGTGTGCCAACTGATAACCCCAGAAGAGGTTAGAAGAGCTCTTGAGGGCTCTAAGAACTTTGCTGCTCCAGGTCCCGATGGGATAAATAACTTCTGGTGGAAAAAGTTTTCCAGTACCCACCACCATTTGGCCAGAATTTTATTTTCATGGCTAAATGGGGAGCAGCAAATTCCTTCGAGGGGCGGACAGTGCTGATCCCGAAGAACGGAGATTTGTCTAACCCAAAAAATTACTGGCCGATAACTTGCTTAAACGCATGCTACAAGTTGTTTACACGCATCTTGTACATGCGGGTGCTCCAAGCAGTTGAACTGGTTTACGAACGGGTATATGAGCAGGGAGGGTCAAAGAGAGGTGTCGCTGGATGCAAGGAGAACCTGCTGATCGACAGATGTATCACGCAGGACTCGTGCAGTATAAGCGTAACTTCTCTATGGCCTGGATCGACTACCGCAAGGCATTTGATATGACATCCCATGAGCTTATTGTCCACTTGCTCAGATGTCTTGCGGTGCCCGGTACCGTAGTGAGATGTATCGAAGAACTCATGCCGCTCTGGAGGACTCTCTTTACCATAACATCGGGTAATAGCAGAGTCCAGACAGAGCCGATATTGTTCAGAAGGGGAGTATTCCAGGGAGATTCCCTAAGCCCCCTTCTGTTTTGCATCTCACTACTACTATTATTATCCGTTTCGCTTCGAAATACCCGTGGATACAACTGCGGTACCCCCGGCGACAGGAGGCATAAGGTCACCCATCTGTTTTACATGGATGACCTTAAACTTTATGCCTACGGAGAGGATGCGCAGCTTGTGGATGGAAGCATCTTACATCATCTAGATGCCGGAGAGTCGTTCACTTACTTGGGTGTCGAGCAACGCTCCACCCAAGAAGTGAGTGTAGTAAAAAACGCTCTCCGCGGCAAGTATCAGCACCGACTCCGACAGATCTGGTCTTCAGAACTGTCGGGGAAGAACAAGGTGTCTGCTACCAATATGCTTGCCGTTCCGATCCTCCTCTACTCCTTTGGAGTAATTAAATGGAATCAAGAGGAGCTGCGACAACTCGATGTAGGAACCCGAAAAGAGATGCATCTCTATAGGAGTTTGCACCCTAAATCGTCCGTTCCACGGTTATATCTCCCAAGACATCGGGGAGGCCGTGGACTCTTGAGTTTGGAGAGTCTCCATAACAGGACGGTTCTGGATGGAGCCTGTAAGGTCATAAGGAGTTCCGATACCCTCCTCCGCATGGTCCGAGACCCTGAAAGTGCAGGGGCAGGAGCCTTTTTGTTTAAGGCAGCACGCAGAGCCGCCGTTGAACTCGGTCTGGTCTTTGTTGAGAATATACAAATGTTCTACTAGTGAACTACTACTTATATAAGCTCTCTAGTTAGATCAGGTTAGATCAGTTTACTTAATGTCACTTTGGTTTATGTCACATATGTAAATGTTCAATATAATAAAGAGTTTCCTCAGATAGTTCACGTCCAGTGAGTACGAAATCTCATTAGGTTACGGGCCCCAGGTGTACTTTAAACTGTGTACTGAATAGTGAACTTCCAGATAAGGTTTAACGTGTAGTACCGGTTTTAAGAAGGTGTTTAATTGTTATTGAATTTTCACTCAGGTGTTTTTAAATACACAATGGAGTGCAAACATATAGTAATTGGAAAACTACAAAGTGCTAGTTATTGGCCAAAATGGAAGTTATTGGTGCAGTTGCAGCTGAGGAAATATTGTTTATTGGATATTGTGAATGGAACTAGAAAGAAACCCAATTCTCCTGATAGTAAATCTGATTCTAAGAAACTCACTGCGATAGCTGAAGAAACGTACAAAAAAGAGCTTATGTCATGGGAACAAGCGGACGCTGATGCAATGTTGTGCATGGTGAGTGCTTTAGGCGATGAACCTGCTACGCTTGTTATGACATGTACTTCGTCAAGTGAAGTATGGAAAGCGCTTCAGTCGGTGTACGAACAGAGTAGTGAACAACGCCTAGATAGATTGCTAGAAGAGTTTTTTGGTTGGTCAAATTGTGTGTGACATTGCTTCACACATTGCACTTCTACAAAAACATTTCATGGAATTGAACGATGCAACGACTAAACAAGGTGAACACCCTCTAAGTGAGCGTGTTTTGATAGTGCGCATTTTATCAACTCTTGGTCCAGAATATTACGAATTTAGAAATGTTTGGGAAGCAACGCCTTCAAGTGACCGCAACTTACGAGTATTGATAGAAAAGCTGAGAACAATCGAACAACGCAATATTTCAGATACACGAAGCGTTTTTGTCACTCAAAGTGGTGTTGACAAAGGAAAGAAACACAATGATACAAAAATATCAGAAAAGCCACTGAGATCGAGTACGAGCTTAGTAAATTCTCCGCTAGGTCGTCAAAACAAGAAGAAAGGTGGTCATTTCTCATGTTATAAGTGTGGACAAAAGGGACACTTTCTGAAAGATTGTCCGATGAAGTCAGGTGACCGTGGTAAATCCGAAGAGAAGAGCAACACGCATTCAAAGATGTCCAAGGAGTCAAACTTTGGTGGATCTCTGGTTTGTTGCAACGGATTTTCCTCACAAGATAGCTGGATTGCAGACACTGGTGCAACAGTGCATGTGACAGCGAACAAGCACTATTTTGCTATGCCACAAACAATGCATGGTTTCAATGCTACTTCTGTCGGGCAAGCACTAGGACAAGGGAACGTAAACGTTGAACTGAGGGTTGGAAAACGTCGAGTTAATACATTTCTTGAAAATGTATGGTATGTTCCGGGGGCAAGCCGAAATTTGTTTTCTGTGAGTAAAGCTATCCAAAAGGGTTACAGCTTTGAAGCTAATCGAGATTGTTGTCGTCTTCTGAAGAATGGTGACGTACAAGTGGTAGAAGAGCCACGTGGAGAACTGTTCTTTCTCAAGATGTGCGTTCAAATACCTGAACAATCAGTAGTGTTCGTTGTTAGTGCAGCTGATAGCCTACAACTGTGGCATGAAAGGCTTGGCCATCAACACAAACGTCACGTGAAGAAAGTTTTGGGTAAATATGGGTTGAACTTTGGAGCAGATGGAGAATTCTGTGAAGGATGTTGTAATGAAGCATTCTTTAAATTCCTGCTCCATCATCTACCAGCTCCCGTCTAGAGGCGCGGATTTACACACGACACTAAACTATACGCAGTACTACGTCACCAGTAAGCGAGGATTCTCGGATATAAAAGCCCGGCCGCAAATCAACATAATGCAGAGTGGATAATTCTGCCAATCTGTCTACAGCGTGCTGAGCTGGACATATTGCAGTTTTGTGCATCTCCCGACGCAAACACGACGGAGCGAATGCAATCTGACCCTGGGTATCCTACAGCGTGTTAAACTGGGACCCCTCGAGTCGTTAGTCATTCCCCGGCGCCGTTTTGCCGCCAAAGCCAGAGACGTCGCATCGCAATCGTTACACTCTCTCTCTCTCTCTCAGATAATAGAAAATGTTGTCCTAAGAACCGTAAAAGATACGGACACATAACCTGTACCTGTATGTTATGTAACACTGCCACACATTTAGAAAAGTAAATAAATTGTTTATATTTTTATTGGGCTGTCTTATTAACTAATTTGGACCCTGATTAATCTCCGAACCAGCTACCCGACAACAAACCGTTACATAATTTGGCGCCCGAGCAGATTTTGAGACTTTAGTTTACTCCAGATGGCCCAAAAAGAGACGTTCACGAATGAGAGAGAGATATAAAGACATTTCAAGTTAATTCATAGAGAAATGAAAGCATTCCAAACCAAGAGAGAAAACGAAAATGAAAAGGATTTTGTGGTGGCAATCCAGACTACTAGAATTGTAACCCCAGAAGAGACACGATTCCAGATAGTACCGAAAGTACGTTAAACGGATCAAATTCCAGACACAAATACAGATTACTGCATTATAGACGATAGCTGTACCGTCATATATGGAGCAGTAAAATAATTTAAATTTATGTCCAGAGTCCCGAAAATACGTTAAACGAACCGATGTCCGGAAACAAATCCAGATTACTGCATCATAGACGGAATCCTGTACCGCCATATATGGAGCAGTAATAATTTTATAGATCCCGAATTTTCCAACCCATGGAAACCCTGTATCCCGCAACCGTAACGAAAACAAGTCCAGTAAAACCAGAGTCATCCAAAATAAGTGATGAAGTCGGAAGTCCAAGTGCCAGACCTGCTGTCACCTCTGCCTCCGACACCCGAAGCCAAAAGGCCGCCCCCAGTCCGAGACACAACAGCCAACCCTGATGCCGTCCCCAGTCCGAGACGTACCGTCCCCGATGCCATCCGAAGTCCGAGATGTACCGCCCCCGATGCCGTCCCCAGTCCGAGAAGTACCGTCCCCGATGCCGTCCCCAGTTCGACACGTATCATCCCAGATGCCGTCCATGATGCCAACCCCGATGCCGCCCCCCCAGTCCGAGACGTACCGTCCCAGATGCCGCCCCCAGTCCGAGACGCACCATCCCTGACGCCGTCCCCAGTCCGAGGCGTATCGTCCCCGATGCCGTTCCTAGTCCGAGACGTACCGTCCCTGATGCCGTCCCCAGTCCGGGACGCACCATCCCCGATGCCGTCCCCAGTCCGAGAGGTACCGTCCCCAGTTCGGAGACAGCACCAGCCCCCCGAAGCCACCGACCCCAGGTAGGCCAATTGCCTGCCTCCAGGTGTTTTTCCAGGACGACGACGCAGCCCTCCCGGTCCCAGCTCCGCAACGGAAGCGACAGTTCAGGCGCCACAACCAAGATGGCCCCGCTTCCAGGATCCCTGGCACCGTCCCCCCTATCCGCCATCGCCCCCTGCAGTATACATCCGGAAGAACCACATTTGTATTTGTATACCTGTTTCTTGCAATTTTTTTTGTGCTCATTTATTTTAACTATTTTACTTGTACCATAGTTCTAAGATATTTTACATACTGTTTATGTTATTTAAAAATTTGTTTTTCTCTACATCTGCACATATATACCAGGCGTATACGAAAGAATTGGCCATTCTTTCTTTATTTTGTTTGAAGATGTTTAGTAACTTGTTTTATTTTGATGTTAAGTTAGTAAAAATTTTCTCTTTGATAGAATTTTGAAAATTTTTTTTTGTAAAGAAAGAGGGGAGTGTAATGAAGCATTCTTTAAATTCCTGCTCCATCACTAAGATTCCGGATTTACACACGACACCAATATGCACACGGCCCGCAAATCTACCAGCTCCCGTCTAGAGGCGCGGATTTGCACACGACACTAAACTATACGCAGTACTACGTCACCAGTAAGCGAGGATTCTCGGATATAAAAGCCCGGCCGCAAATCAACATAATGCAGAGTGGATAATTCTGCCAATCTGTCTACAGCGTGCTGAGCTGGACATATTGCAGTTTTGTGCATCTCCCGACGCAAACACGACGGAGCGAATGCAATCTGACCCTGGGTATCCTACAGCGTGTTGAACTGGGACCCCTCGAGTCGTTAGTCATTCCCCGGCGCCGTTTCGCCACCAAAACCAGAGCAAATGAGCCTGACCTGGAGACCTCCTACAGCGTGTTGAACTGGGAAACTTCTTGAGTCGACGATATTCACCCGACGCCCGATGCCACTCCCGTAGCATCAACAAACGTCGCATCGCAATCGTTACACTCTCTCTCTCTCTCTCTCTCAGATAATAGAAAATGTTGTCCTAAGAACCGTAAAATATACGGAAACATAACCTATACCTGTATGTTATGTAACACTGCCACACATTACCTGTTTGGAAAAGTAAATAAATTGTTTATATTTTTATTGGGCTGTCTTATTAACTAATTTGGACCCTGATTAATCTCCGAACCAGCTACCCGACAACAAACCGTCGGTAAAGCTCATCGCTCATCGCCATAGTTTTGGAACAAGAAAAAATCGACCTAACGTTATTGGTGAACTGATTAATACGGATGTATGTGGTCCAATGGAAAGCATATCTGCTGGTGGCAAAAAAGTATTTTGTGTTGTTCAAAGATGATTACAGCAAGTTTAGGCGTGTCTTTTTCATTCGCCAAAAGAGTGAAGTAGCAAACTGTTTGCGAACTTTCCTGAATGAAGCCAAAACTGCTGGACACACTGTGAAGGAACTTTTATGCGATAACGGAAGTGAGTTTGTCGGAAAGCCAACAATGCAAGTATTCCAAGACTTTGGGGTTTCCTTGCGTACTACGTCACCGTATTGTCCTGAACAGAATGGAGCTTCAGAACTGGTCCCACACCCGTCGCAGGAAGGCACCGTTGCAGCTGTGGACAGGAAAGGACGTCAGTGATATCTCATATCTGAGAGTCTTTGGTACAGAATGCTTTGCTCATATTCCCAAACAGCAACGACAAAAGTGGGATGCCAAAAGTGTTGCTGGTAAGCTGGTGGGATATCATGGCAACAAAGACGGCTATCGTGTGTGAATACCAGAACAACGCAGAGTTGTTGTTTGTCATGACGTTACTTTCAAGCCAGAAATTGTGATTTCTGCACCTACGGTACAGTTGCCTCTAATCGACACCAAGGAGTCGGTTTCTAACAATTTCAAAACGAAATCAGTAATTTATGATGAAAGAAATGACAGTGTACCGACAGTTTCTGATAGAATTTCTGAAGAAATAGATGTTGAAGGTGAAACCCAGGAGTACGAAATCCAGAATGAGGAAGAACCTCTGCGTCGTAGTATAAGAGAGAAGAAGAAACCTAGCTGGCAGAGAACTGGAGATTTTGTAATGCTTGCCGAGATGAGCATGTTAGCTGTGATTAATGATCCTGAAACATTCAAGGAAGCTATGTCAACCGAATATGCGGAGGAATGGACATATGCGGTTGATGAGGAAATGTCATCCCATGCTGAAAATGGTACGTGGCGTCTAGTTGAAAAACCTTTTGGTGCTCGAGTTCTAGGTTGTCGTTGGATTTTCAGAACGAAGGTCAACTCCGATGGAGTACCTGTAAGACGAAAAGTCCGTCTTGCTATCCAGGGTTATAATCAGCGACCTGGGATAGACTACGATGAACTTTTTAGTCCAGTAGCGAGGTATGACACAGTTCGTACGATACTGGCACTTGCAGCTTCTGAAGATATGAGTTTAGCTCAATTTGACGTAAAAACCGCGTTTCTGTACGGTTCAATTTCGGAGGAAGTATATATGCGTCAGCCTGAAGGCTATGATGATAGATCAGGACGAGTTTGTAAATTAGAACGCAGTCTGTATGGACTCAAACAGTCGCCTAGATGCTGGAATGAGCGTCTTACAAGTTTTCTCAAGACCCAAGGCTTAAGAAGCAGCAAGGCAGATCCCTGTCTTTTCATACGTCAGACTGAACACTCAAAGTTGCTTGTTCTAATTTATGTAGATGATGGTCTAGTCGCTGGTACTAACTCAGAAGAATTACGATTATTCTTAAAGAAACTTGGACGTGAGTTTAAGATTACTAATGGATCTTTGAATAGTTTTCTGTGTATGCAAATCACAAGGAAAGATGATGGATCGATATTTATCAGTCAGAGTGCATACACAAGGAAGGTGCTGGAGCGTTTCAATATGAGTGGATCAAAGTCTGTAACAACACCCTGTGAAAAGTCTTCTGGTGTTGAAAGCGAATTTGTTGGAGATAAGGTGCCATATCGTGAAGCCGTTGGTAGCCTCATGCATCTGGTAGCTGTGTCGAGACCTGATATAGCTTATGCAGTAGGTGTGGTAGCGAGATCTTTAGACAAGCCAGCGCAGACTGACTGGCTCGCTGTAAAACGTATCCTCAAGTACCTGCAAGGTACGTGCAATCTTGGGATTCTGTACAAGGCTGGATCAAAAGAGTGTGTTGTTAAAGCATACAGTGATGATGATTTTGCTGGTGATCCCCTGAGTCGTCACTCTACAACAGGTTCTCACTAAACCATTGGAAAGAGTTAGGTTCCAAAAATTGAGAAGTGCTATTGGGATGTGTGAACTCTGACCATCAGAGACATTTGTGGAGGAAGTGTTGAGAATATATAAATGTTCTACTAGTGAACTACTACTTATATGAGCTCTATAGTTAGATCAAGTTAGATCAGTTTACTTAATGTCAGTTTGGTTTATGTCACATATATAAATGTTCAATATAATAAAGAGTTTCCTCAGATAGTTCACGTCCAGTGAGTACACCCGAGTAAATCTCTGACGCTGAGCGGGTGAATCACGACTCTGTCACCGAGTTGGAACCTGCTTGTCAAAAAGCCCAAGTCAAAGCTGCTGAAATTGATCTATTTCTGCAGCTACACTCGGATAAGCCATTGCACGGAGTCTTCTATAAAAATATAGAAGACCGCGGCTTATCCGAAAGGTCAGCCGGGCTGAAGTCTGAGACCGAGGGATTCATAATGGCGTGCCAGGATGGTGTATTCAACACACTCGTCTATCGAAGTCGTGTCATGAGTTTAGAGCTGCAGCTGCAGGACCTGCAGGACCTGCCACAGGGTGCCGGAGACATTAATACATTTGCTGTCGGCTTGTCCAGTATATGCAGTCTCGGCCTATATCCAGAGGCACGACGCAGAATTACGAGTGCTTTATTAGCGGAGAATAATAACATTGTCTTGAAGGAGGAGGAAAAACGGACGAAATATCGAGATTTGCTCTTCGAGCTCCGCAGGCTTTACCCTGGCTATACTGTTAAGCTAGTGGCCCTGATCATAGGAGCCCTCGGTGGAACGAGACACACACTGCTTGCAGAACTAAAGATCATACCGGCATGCCGAAATTCGGCAGAGATCTTAGCCGGCAGGATGCAGAAGGCCATTATCCTCGGCTCATTACGTCTACTCCGATTCTCGGACCCAGTAGTCACTCACCCGACAGACGTGGAGAGTGGCTGCCGGTACTACCAGCTCCCCTCTGTGAGTGTCGGAGCCACAGAGTATAAAGGGTGACTGGCTTTTATAAAGTAGAATAATAATAATAATAATTCCTTATGGCTCGCCAGGATGGTGTATTTAACACCCTTGTCGATCGTAGTCGTGTCATGGGTATAGAGGTCCCTGATGTCAGCTGCAGGGCCTACCGCAGGGCGCCAGAGACTCTTATGCACTTGCTGTCGGCTTGCCCGACATATGCAGTCTCGGCCTATATTCAAAGGCACGACGGAGCATTACGAGTGCTTTATTACCATTTAGGGCACTCGTATGGGATAGACGAAACACCAGTGCTGCCTTACGCTCCGGGGGATATTGAGTCCGTTGTGGGAAATGAGAAGTGTCTAATTTATTGGAACTACTCTTTTCCCACCGTCAGGCAAATACAAGCCAACAAGCCTGACGTAGTGCTCCTCAACCATCAACTCAAGACAATGTTCGTCGTGGAGTTCTTGGCTCCCGCGGAGAACAACATTGTCTTGAAGGAGGAGGCAAAACGGACAAAATATCGAGATCTGCTCTTCGAACTCCGCAGACTGTATCCAGACCATACTGTTAAGATAGTGGTACTGATTATAGGAGTCCTCGGTGGAACTTGAGATCATACCGGCATGCCGGAATTCGGCAGAGGTCTTAGCCGGCAGAATGCAGAAGGCCGTCATTCTCGGTTCATTACGTCTGCTCAGGGCACACGACTCCCGGACCCAGTAGTCACTCACTCCACGGGCGTGGGGAGTGGCTACTGGTACTACCAGCTCCCCTCTGTGAGGGTCGGAGCCACAGAGAAGGGTGACTGGTTTTTAGCTAGCTAAAAAATAATAATAATAATAATAATAATAATAATAATAATAATAATAATAATAATAACGTCCCCGGAGAGATCGAGTCCGTTGTCGAGAACGAGAAGTGCCGAATATATTGGAACTACTCGTTTCCGACGGTCAGGCAGATACAAGCAAACAAGCCTGACATAGTCCTCCTCGACCATCAAATCAAGGTGATGTATGTCATGAAATTCTCGGCACCTGCCGAAACAAACATCATCTTGAAGGAGGGGGAAAAACGGGCTAAATACCGAGATCTCCGGTATGAGCTCCGAGCGCTATACCCAGACTACTCGGTCAAGATGGTCGTCCTGATAATCGGTGTACTCGGTGGAATAAGACCTACGCTGCTCTCGGAATTAAAGGCCATACCAGCCTGCCAAAAGTCAGCCGAATGGTTGGCAGGCCAAATGCAGAAGGCAGTTATCCTGGGGTCCCTCCGTTTGCTTAGGGCACATGAGTCTGGAATTTACAGTCACTGACCCTGCGGGATGCGGGGAGTGGCTGTGAATAATTCGCTGGCGCTTCTCTCGTGAGAATGTCGGAGACACGGGAGAACTGTCCAGAATCGCGTGCGCGAAAAAAAAAAAAAAATAACGATTATTGTGATCATTGAGAACAATACATTGTCTTTGTTTATTTTTGTACTAAATTGATGTTCCGTAACAGCGATAAATTCCACCGAGAGCAATTAATTTATATCTATTCGATAATAATGGAGTTTACTTAGCTCAAAATAATATGTAAAAAGAGTTATTTTTACCGATGCCATAAACTCGTAATGGGGTTTCTACATACGAGTAGATAAAATGGGTCGATAATTTTATCGACAGAACTGGTAATAGCACCGTTAGAATGTCATGAACTCAAAATTTGTATTATAATGAGATCTGGAAATAGATTATGTTTTGATCTTATTCCGTTAAAGTTTTGGGGGGGATTGGATTGCAAATATAGTATCGACATTTTTTTTTGCTGTAAAAGGCTTGGATAGGAAAATCTAGAAGTGAAAGTAGTGATTTCTTAGGCAGCTTTTTTTTTATTAATGAACACATATATTTTTATGATGGGTATTTGAATTTATATTTGTAGTCGGTCTTTCTGCATGGTACGTCTGACAACATCATGCACATACCTTGATTGCATTGGATTTGGAGTGACGCACACTGGCGAAAATAATTAAAAACCTGGACAAAAGTTTAAAATACAATAATCATATGACAACATGAAATCGACCCTGATAGGTTAGAGAAAAGACCGACAAACGCAACCAATAGAAAAAAATACCTTAGCTGTCTCATACTGCTTCTGATAGTCACTCCAATGTTCGACTTGTTGAGTGACAAATGTACATTATTTAATCGGAGACAGTGGACGAATATTTTTCAGACTACACTTTTCAGTTTTTTGTGTTTTGTAAATTAATTATTTTCAATGGATGTTCTTCCTGGAGGTAAACAAAAACTTTATACTAAGTATGTAATATTTGTTAAATACGTATTTCTTTTCTTTGTAAATGAGGTTTAGAAATGCCTGTTCAAAAATAATAATTTTTAATAGTTATTTAAATTTATATAGTGTTATTGTTTCGTATTCCACCAGATTCTAGTAGCTAAGTAATAAATAAAGTCATATTATTATTATTGTTATTATTATTATTTTTATTTTTTTTATTTTTTCCCCTCAATCCAGTCGCCCCTCTCTCTGCCTCCGATACCAGAGAGGGTACGCTGGTAATACCAGTGACCACTCCCTACGCCGTAGAGTTAGTGATCACTGGGTCCGCGAATCGTGTGCTCTGAGCAGGCGTAACGAACCAAGAATAACGGCCTTCTGCATTCTTCCGGCTAAGATTTCTGCCGACTCTCGGCATGCCGGTATCGTCTTCAATTCCGAAAGCAGTGTACGCCTCACCCCACCTAGGCATCCTATGATAAGAACCACTAGTTTAACAGTGTGGTCCGGATAGAGTCTAAGGAATTCGAAGAGAAGATCTCGATATTTAGTCCGTTTTTCCTCCTCTTTTAGAACAATGTTTGTTTCCCCTGGGGCGGAGAATTCAATAACAAACATTGTCCTGAGTTGGTGGTCGAGGAGGACTACATCAGGTTTATTGGCCTGTATTTGCCTAAGGGTGGGAAACGAGTAGTTCCAATAAATTAGACACCGCTCATTCCCCACTACGGACTCAATATCTCCCGGAGCGTAAGGCAGCACTGGTGTCTCGTCTATCCCATACGTGTGCCGCAGATGATAGTACAGCACACGTAATGCTCCATCATGTCTGTGAATATAGGCCGAGACAGCGTATGTCGGACATGCCGACAACAGGTGCATAAGTGTCTCCGGCGCTCTTCGGCAGGCCCTGCAGTTTACGTCAGGGACCTCTATACCCAAGACATATTATCATTATTATTATTATTATTATTTTTTTTTTTTTTTAACGAGCTAAAAACCAGTCACCCTTCTCTGTGGCTCCGACCCTCACAGAGGGGAGCTGGTAGTACCGGTAGCCACTCCCCACGCCCGTGGGGTAAGTGACTACTGGGTCCGGGAATCGTGTGCCCTGAGCAGACGTAATGAACCAAGAATGACGGCCTTCTGCATTCTGCCGGCTAAGATCTCTGCCGAGTTTCGGCATGCCGGTATGATCTTGAGTTCCGAAAGCAGTGTGTGTCTCGTTCCACCGAGGGCTCCTATAATCAGTACCACTATCTTAACAGTATGGTCTGGATACAGTCTGCGGAGTTCGAAGAGCAGATCTCGATATTTTGTCCGTTTTTCCTCCTCCTTCAAGACAATGTTGTTCTCCGCGGGAGCCGAGAACTCCACGACGAACATTGTCTTGAGTTGATGGTCGAGAAGTACTACGTCAGGCTTGTTGGCTTGTATTTGCCTGACGGTGGGAAAAGAGTAGTTCCAATAAATTAGACACTTCTCATTTCCCACGACGGACTCAATATCCCCCGGAGCGTAAGGCAGCACTGGTGTCTCGTCTATCCCATACGAGTGCCTTAGGTGATAATAAAGCACTCGTAATGCTCCGTCGTGCTTCTGGATATAGGCCGAGACTGCATATGTCGGACAAGCCGACAACAGGTGCATTAAAGTCTCTGGCGCCCTGCGGCAGGCCCTGCAGCTGACATCAGGGACCTCTATACCCATGACACGACTACGATAGACGAGGGTATTAAATACACCATCCTGGCAAGCCATTATGAATCCCTCGGTCTCAGACTTCAGCCCGGCTGACCTTAAGAAGGCAAAGGTCAGCCTTTCGGATAAGCCAAGGTTCTCTATATTTTTATAGAAAACTCCATGCATTGGCTTATCCGTGTGAAGCTGCAGAAAGATGTTGTGTTCTGCAGCTTTAATTTGGGCTTTTCGTCGAGCAGGTTCCAACTCGGTGACAGAGTCGGGATTTACCCGCTCGACGTCGAAGGAGAGACCAAGTTCATCGGCTGCTCTTTGTGCTGCCTTAAACAAAAAGGCTCCTATTCCTGTACTTTCATGTTCTTCCCCGACAGTTCTGAGGACCAGATCTGTCGGAGTCGGTGCTGATACTTGCCGCGGAGAGCGTTTTTCACTACACTCACTTCTTGGGTGGAGCGTTGCTCGACACCCAAGTAAGTGTACGACTCTCCGGCATCTAGATGATGTAAGATGCTTCCGTCAACGAGTTGCGCGTCCTCTCCGTAGTTCCCGCATCGTCCTCTCTTGAGATGGACCAGTGCACATTTGTCCAACCCGAACTCCATACCGACAGCCTGCGTGTACTCCTGTACCACCCTGAGGGACTGGTGTAGGTCCCTCTCTCCGGAGGCATAAAGTTTAAGGTCATCCATGTAAAACAGATGGGTGACCTTATGCCTCCTATCGCCGGGGGTACCGCAGTTGTATCCACGGGTTTTCCGGAGCGAAACGGATAATGGCAGTAGTGAGATGCAAAACAGAAGGGGGCTGAGGGAGTCTCCCTGAAATACTCCCCTTCTGAATGTTACCGACTCCGTCTGGACTCTATCGTTACCCGATGTAATGGTAAAGCGAGTCCTCCAGAGCGGCATCAGTTCTTCGATGCATCTCACTACGGGACCGGGTACCGCAAGACATCGGAGCAAGTGAACAATAAGCTCATGTGATGTCATATCAAATGCCTTGCGGTAGTCGATCCAGGCCATGGAGAGGTTCCGCTTATACTGCACGGAGTCCTGCGTGACACATCTGTCAATCAACAGGTTCTCCTTGCAGCCAGCGACACCTTTCTTCGACCCTCGTTGCTCATATATCCGTTCGTAAACCGGTTCAACTGCGTGGAGCACTCGCATGTACAAGATGCGCGTAAACACCTTGTAACATGCGTTTAAACAGGTTATCGGTCGGTAGTTCCTTGGGTTGGACAAATCTCCGTTCATAGGGATCAGCACTGTCCGCCCTTCAACCACCCAAGAAGGAATTTGCTGCTCCCCATTTAGCCAGGCATTAAAAATTCTGGCCAAATGGTGGTGGGTGCTCGGTAACTTTTTCCACCAAAAGTTATTTATCCCATCGGGACCTGGAGCAGCAAAGTTCTTAGAGCCCTCGAGAGCTCTTCGAACCTCTTCTGGGGTTATTGGTTGGCACACTTCCTGTGGTTGTTGAAACCTTATTATTATTATTATTATTATTGTTATTATTATTATTATTATTATTATTTATTTATTTTTTTTTGTTAAAAACCAGTCACCCTTCTCTGTGGCTCCGACCCTCACAGAGGGGTGCTGGTAGTACCGGCAGCCACTCCCTACACCCGTGGGGTAAGTGACTACTGGGTCCGGGAATCGTGTGCCCTGAGCAGACGTAATGAACCGAGGATGACGGCCTTCTGCATTCTGCCGGCTAAGACCTCTGCCGAATTTCGGCATGCCGGTATGATCTTAAGTTCTGAAAGCAGTGTGTGTCTCGTTCCACCGAGGGCTCCTATAATCAGTACCACTATCTTAACAGTATGGTCTGGATACAGTCTGCGGAGTTCGAAGAGCAGATCTCGATATTTTGTCCGTTTTTCCTCCTCCTTCAAGACAATGTTGTTCTCCGCGGGAGCCGAGAACTCCACGACAAACATTGTCTTGAGTTGATGGTCGAGGAGTACTACGTCAGGCTTGTTGGCTTGTATTTGCCTGACGGTGGGAAAAGAGTAGTTCCAATAAATTAGACGCTTCTCATTTCCCACAACGGACTCAATATCCCCCGGAGCGTAAGGCAGCACTGGTGTCTCGTCTATCCCATACGAGTGCCTTAGGTGATAATAAAGCACTCGTAATGCTCCGTCGTGCCTCTGGATATAGGCCGAGACTGCATATGTCGGACAGGCCGACAGCAGGTGCATTAAAGTCTCTGGCGCCCTGCGGCAGGCCCTGCAGCTGACATCAGGGACCTCTATACCCATGACACGACTACGATAGACGAGGGTATTAAATACACCATCCTGGCAGGCCATTATGAATCCCTCGGTCTCAGACTTCAGCCCGGCTGACCTTAAGAAGGCAAAGGTCAGCCTTTCGGATAAGCCAAGGTTCTCTATATTTTTATAGAAAACTCCATGCATTGGCTTATCCGTGTGAAGCTGCAGAAAGATGTTGTGTTCTTCAGCTTTAATTTGGGCTTTTCGTCGAGCAGGTTCCAACTCGGTGACAGAGTCGGGATTTACCCGCTCGACGTCGAAGAAGAGACCAAGTTCATCGGCTGCTCTTTGTGCTGCCTTAAACAAAAAGGCTCCTATTCCTGCACTTTCATGGTCTCGGACCATGCAGAGGAGGGGATCCGAACTCCTGATGACCTTACGGGCTCCATCCAGAACCATCCTATTATGGAGACTCTCCAAACTCAAGAGTCCACGGCCTCCCCGATGTCGTGGGAGGTATAGCCGTGGAACGGACGATTTAGGATGCAAACTTCTATTGAGATGCATCTTCTTGCGGGTTCCTACGTCGAGTTGACGCAACTCCTCTCGAGTCCATTTCACTACTCCAAAGGAGTAGAGTAGGATCGGAACGGCAAGCATGTTGGTAGCAGACACCTTGTTCTTCCCCGACAGTTCTGAGGACCAGATCTGTCGGAGTCGGTGCTGATACTTGCCGCGGAGAGCGTTTTTCACTACACCCACTTCTTGGGTGGAGCGTTGCTCGACACCCAAGTAAGTGTACGACTCTCCGCCATCTAGATGATGTAAGATGCTTCCGTCAACGAGTTGCGCGTCCTCTCCGTAGTTCCCGCATCGTCCTCTCTTGAGATGGACCAGTGCACATTTGTCCAACCCGAACTCCATACCGACAGCCTGCGTGTA
This sequence comes from Rutpela maculata, assembly GCA_936432065.2. NCBI lineage: Eukaryota > Metazoa > Arthropoda > Insecta > Coleoptera > Cerambycidae > Rutpela > Rutpela maculata. The sequence goes on from OW386286.2 coordinate 141,864,183, forward strand.
CTCCTGTACCACCCTGAGGGACTGGTGTAGGTCCCTCTCTCCGGAGGCATAAAGTTTAAGGTCATCCATGTAAAACAGATGGGTGACCTTATGCCTCCTATCGCCGGGGGTACCGCAGTTGTATCCACGGGTTTTCCGGAGCGAAACGGATAATGGCAGTAGTGAGATGCAAAACAGAAGGGGGCTGAGGGAGTCTCCCTGAAATACTCCCCTTCTGAATGTTACGGACTCCGTCTGGACTCTATCGTTACCCGATGTAATGGTAAAGCGAGTCCTCCAGAGCGGCATCAGTTCTTCGATGCATCTCACTACGGGACCGGGTACCGCAAGACATCGGAGCAAGTGAACAATAAGCTCATGTGATGTCATATCAAATCCCTTGCGGTAGTCGATCCAGGCCATGGAGAGGTTCCGCTTATACTGCACGGAGTCCTGCGTGACACATCTGTCAATCAACAGGTTCTCCTTGCAGCCAGCGACACCTCTCTTCGACCCTCGTTGCTCATATATCCGTTCGTAAACCGGTTCAACTGCGTGGAGCACTCGCATGTACAAGATGCGCGTAAACACCTTGTAACATGCGTTTAAACATTATTATTATTATTATTATTATTTTTTTTTTTTTTTTTTTTTTTTTTTTTTTTTTTTTTTTTTTTTTGTTGTAAAAGCCAGTCACCCTTTAAACTCTGTGGCTCCGACACTCACAGAGGGGAGCTGGTAGTACCGGTAGCCACTCCCCACGCCCGTGGGGTGAGTGACTACTGGGTCCGCGAATCGTGTGCCCTGAGCAGACGTAATGAACCGAGGATGACGGCCTTCTGCATTCTGCCGGCTAAGACCTCTGCCGAATTTCGGCATGCCGGTATGATCTTAAGTTCTGAAAGCAGTGTGTGTCTCGTTCCACCGAGGGCTCCTATAATCAGTACCACTATCTTAACAGTATGGTCTGGATAGAGTCTGCGGAGTTCGAAGAGCAAATCTCGATATTTTGTCCGTTTTTCCTCCTCCTTCAAGACAATGTTGTTCTCCGTGGGAGCCGAGAACTCCACGACAAACATTGTCTTGAGTTGGTGGTCGAGGAGGACTATGTCAGGCTTGTTGGCTTGTATTTGCCTGACTGTGGGAAAAGAGTAGTTCCAATAAATTAGACACTTCTCATTTCCCACAACGGACTCAATATCCCCCGGAGCATAAGGCAGCACTGGTGTGTCGTCTATCCCATACGAGTGCCTTAAGTGATAATAAAGCACTTGTAATGCTCCGTCGTGCCTCTGGATATAGGCCGAGACTGCATATGTCGGACAGGCCGACAACAAGTGCATTAGAGTCTCTGGCGCCCTGCGGCAGGCCCTGCAGCTGACATCAGGGACCTCTATACCCATGACACGACTTCGATAAACGAGAGTGTTAAATACACCATCCTGGCAAGCCATTATCTCAGACTTCAGCCCGGCTGACCTTAAGAAGGCAAAGGTCAGCCTTTCGGATAAGCCAAGATCTTCTATATTTTTATAGAAGACTCCATGCATTGGCTTATCCGTATGAAGCTGCAGAAAGATGTTGTGTTCTGCAGCTTTAATTTGGGCTTTTCGCCGAGCAGGTTCCAACTCGGTGACAGAGTCGCGATTTACCCGCTCGACGTCGAAGGAGAGACCAAGTTCATCGGCTGCTCTCTGTGCTGCCTTAAACAAAAACGCTCCTACCCCTGCATTTTCATGGTCTCGGACCATGCAGAGGAGGGGATCCGAACTCCTGATAATCTTACAGGCTCCATCCAGGACCATCCTGTTATGGAGACTCTCCAAACTCAAGAGTCCACGGCCTCCCCGATGTCGTGGGAGGTATAACCGTGGAACGGACGATTTAGGATGCAAACTCCTATTGAGATGCATCTTCTTGCGGGTTCCTACGTCGAGTTGACGCAACTCCTCTCGGTTCCATTTCACCACTCCAAAGGAGTGGAGAAGGATCGGAACGGCAAGCATGTTGGTAGCAGACACCTTGTTCTTCCCCGACAGTTCTGAAGACCAAATCTGTCGGAGTCGGTGCTGATACTTGCCGCGGAGAGCGTTTTTCACTACACTCACTTCTTGGGTGGAGCGTTGCTCGACACCCAAGTAAGTGTACGACTCTCCGGCATCTAGATGATGTAAGATGCTTCCGTCTACGAGCTGCGCGTCCTCTCCGTAGTCCCCGCATCGTCCTCTCTTGAGATGGACCAGTGCACATTTGTCCAACCCGAACTCCATACCGACAGCCTGCGTGTACTCCTGTACCACCCTAAGGGACTGGTGTAGGTCCCTTTCTCCGGAGGCATAAAGTTTAAGGTCATCCATATAAAACAAATGGGTGACCTTATGCCTCCTATCGCCGGGGGGTACCGCAGTTGTATCCACGGGTTTTCCGGAGCGAAACGGATAATGGCAGTAGTGAGATGCAAAACAGAAGGGGGCTGAGGGAGTCTCCCTGAAATACTCCCCTTCTGAATGATACCGGCTCCGTCTGGACTCTATCGTTACCGGATGTTATAGTAAAGCGAGTCCTCCAGAGCGGCATCAGTTCTTCAATACATCTCACTACGGGACCGGGTACCGCAAGACATTGGAGCAAGTGTAAAATAAGCTCATGAGATGTCATGTCAAATGCCTTGCGGTAGTCGATCCAGGCCCTAGAGAGGTTCCGCTTATACTGCACGGAGTCCTGCGTGACACATCTGTCAATCAGCAGGTTCTCCTTGCAGCCAGCGACACCTCTCTTCGACCCTCGTTGCTCATGTATCCGTTCGTAAACCGGTTCAACTGCGTGGAGCACCCGCATGTACAAAATGCGTGTAAACACTTTGTAACATGCGTTTAAACAGGTTATCGGGCGGTAGTTCTTTGGGTTAGACAAATCTCCGTTCTTGGGGATCAGCACTGTCCGCCCCTCAACAACCCAAGAAGGAATTTGCTGCTCCCCATTTAGCCAGGCATTAAAAATTCTGGCCAAATGGTGGTGGGTACTCGATAACTTTTTCCACCAAAAGTTATTTATCCCGTCGGGACCTGGAGCAGCAAAGTTCTTAGAGCCCTCCAGAGCTCTTCGAACCTCTTCTGGGGTTATTGGTTGGCACACCTCGTGTGGTTGGCGAAACCTTTGGCTAAAGGTTTCAAAGTGTGCCAGGGCTGGAGAGTCTCTGTTGAGTGGAAGCTTCTGTTCGTACAACGTTTTCCAGAAGTTTTCCACCTGATCTGCAGTCGGCGGATTTTCAGCAACACGCTGAGGCGGTTCGAAAAGGCGCGAGGGCTTTTTGCGGAAAAGTTGATTTTCCGCTAGCCCCCTCGCCCGCCTCACTAGTGACTTCTTACAAGACACTAGCATCCGTATCCTGTCGAGGCAGTGCTGTTTGGTGGTCTTAAGTTGGCAGCTACTCGCCGCACTTTAGGCGTGAAAGGCCTATTGGCTGCCATATAGTCCATCACACATTGGATACGGGATGCGTGTTGCCTCGCCGACCGGATCTTGGCTTCCATCTTCTGTATGCGCCGTCCCGCTCTTTCTTGTGGAGAGGTAGTATTTCGCCTCTCCACTTGAGACAAGCGTTGAGCGGCAGCATACACGGTACAATTTATGTGCCAGATGTCAGCCTCTTCTGGTAGCGCTGCACGAAGTTCTGCATCCACTCTGGCCAGATCTTGTGGCCCGGGGGTTTTTATGTTGTGCAACCCCCGTCTGGTACTGAGACCCTCTGGTGTTGGTGGAACGATAGGAACCGCTTCCTCAACCGGTTCGTTCGGTGGCTGTTCGGCCACCTCATTCACCGGCTGAGGAGCGGCTCTGACATAGCCTCTAGCACGAAGGTGGGATACATAATCACGTAGGTTCTGAGGTGTGAAGGCGTCATGTTCTGGGTGGTTTTCACACCACAGAGCATGCATTCGCGCCATGTACCCCCTTCGGCCGGGTTCACTGCTTTCATAACAGTGCATCAGGTCGTCTCTCAGTTCATCTGTCCACTCAAAGCGTCCTTGGTTATAGCGGTCGTCATCAATGGGCATCCTTCCCTGTTGGGCCCCACCACCTTGCCCTTGACCCCTATCCGCACGGGGTCGATCGTGGGGGCCCTGTCTTCGGCCAACTGGAACCGGAGGATCGGGCTTGTGGGTGGTTAGCCCAACAAGCCCACGACCGACACCAGAGGGGAAAGCGCTTTCCCCTCCCGGGTGCGCTAGGGCTGCCGGTTCGGTTTTGCACCCCCAGCTGGAGTAAGTGGTGGCGCTACTCACCAAAGGCTAGATGGATAACGGTTAGCCTCTCCTGCTTATTATTATTATTATTGTTATTATTATTATTATTATTATTATTATTATCATAGACTTAACGGCGGCACACTTTCTCAGCCGTAGCTGGAAACTATTCACCGAATCTCTCTCGCGCGATTGAAATTCGGCTCTGTTGGAGCCCGTTCCAGGTTTTTGGGCCCTTCAGGCGACGTTGGTGATGTCCACTCCAACAGCTCAGAGTCCAGATCCCAACAAGGGATCACAGAGACTCCTAATCCAGGACTTTCCTTAAAATATGCGCTGTTCCCAATAGTGCGATCTTCTGCACTTCTTGTGCACTCGGTTGACCAGGCAGTTGTTGTAGTCTCCGGTCATGGCCCTTCTTGACAGTTCCAAGGGCTCCTACAATTATTGGCACGACTGTGGTCTTTGCATTCCACATTCTGCTAACTTCTATTTGGAGGTCTTTGTACTTGCTCAACTTCTCTGTTTCCTTGAGCATTATATTGGTGTCATTAGGGATGGATACATCGATCAGTAAACAGGACTTCTCCTTTTTATTGTGTACGACGATGTCTGGTCGATTTGCGCGAATTTCTCTGTCTGTTATAATTGGCACGTCCCACATAATTGTGACGTCGTTGGTACTGACAACCGTCTCAGGCGTATATTCATAATATTTTTGTGGCACCGGTATATCAAAGTTCTTGCACATGACCCAGTGGAGATATCTGGCCACTCTGTTATGTCGATGAGTGTACTCTGATGGTGCCAGCGTAGTACATCCTGCCACCACGTGACTGACGTGTTCTTCTGCTACTCCGCACATTCTGCACTTGCTGCTTATTATTATTATTATTATTATTATTATTATTATTATTATTATTATATTATTATGATTACGGCTGTTTTAACACAAAAACTAAATTAAACTTACATTTTTACCTAATACGTAATTAATCAAGACCAAAAGAAAAGTAATTTACACAGTTACAAGTTTTGTCCAGATTTTGACTTATTTTCGCCTGCGTGTGACGTCTAGAAAAATCTGCAAAAGTTTCAAACCCGCACATAAACAATTGCAAAAGTTATAAACTAATAAAGATTGTAAAAATAACGAGTTCCGTTTTTGCAAATAACTCGAGAACTATTAATATTTAAGAAATTTTAAAGAAAGATTCTTAAAGAGGAAGAAATTTCCAATAAAAAGTTCCGACTCCGAAATTTTTATTATTAATAATTTTAATTTAATGTTGAAAATAGAACACTAAGCCGTTACGATGCTCTGAAACCATCCGTAAAAAGTAAAAATATTTGTTTATGTTATTAAATATTAATTTAAAAATTTATAAAAATTATGGTATTATTTAAACACTTAAAGGAACATTATCCCGTTGGGAAAAAAAATTTTCACAAATTTTTCATAAAATGAGCCTATTGTTAACAAATTTTTTTTAGAGTTTGCGTTTATATTTTAAGTCGGATAAATATTAAACAAAAGTCACTAAAATTATTTCGCTTCGTGGCGACCTTATGTCAACTACACTTTATGGGATTATGATATTGCGATGTTTTAAATTGTTATAGTCTATTGGTTATTAATTATTTAACATAGAGAGGTCGAAAATTTTTTTTATTTATTATTACTGTTTTTATATTCAAAAATACTATTAGTCCAGTTAATGAAAGAGTTGTAGAGAACATTGAGGAGGCGAGAATTTTTCTCTTCAGGAATGTGATGGGGGTAGTTAGGAGGTAAACATACTAAAATTCCTCGCCCCCTAGCCCCGTCGCTTTAGGGGTGAGGGGGGTGGAAAGGTTCCTTTTTTCGATTCTTCGCTTATAACTCGGAAAAGATGCGTCGTATGGAAAAAGGTGATCTATGCAAAATTAAACGTAATTAAATTTCCCACAATAATGTTTATATCGATTGTCTTCCTATGTGTTATAGTTTATGAGATATTCACCAGCTAAAATCGATAATTAATAAAAAAAAAATCAATTACGTACTTTGATCATTTCTATCAAAGCGGTTTACCGTGGTCTGCTAATAAATCACAGTCACAAAACAATTTTCATTTTACAACACTGGACATATTTACTAACGTAATATTTTGTCGAAATCTATACATTTCCTTAAATGTACAGTGTGACTCACTTAAAATGAAGATACCCTTATAACTTTTTCATTTTGTTTCCGATTTGAATCAAATTTTACTCAAATATAGAACAAACTAGGATTTATTTATGACCAGAAAATCATTCATCTACGGTACCAAAATATGAGGAAAAATATTAAAAATCGTATTGATGGGTCTTGACGAATTTCACGTAGCCACCACAAATTGCGGAAACTGAGGATCCCCTTTGCCAGATGAGCTTATGTATGAGAAATCCCCCATCAACAACCAAATAAAATTTTGGTGTATGTACGTTTGTGGCGCCGTTCGGATGCATTTTTCAAAATGTTTTATTTTTTTCAGCATATTTTCGTAAACTATAACAAATAGGAAGAAAATGATTATAAACATTCTTGTGGAAAATTTAATTCCGTTTAATTTTGCATAGATTACTTTTTTCCCTACGCGACGCATCGTTTCCGAGTTATAAACGTAGAATCGAAAAAAGGAACCTTTCCACCCCCCTCCGCCCTGATGCGGTGGGGCCAGGGGCGGCGACTTTTAGTATTTTTACCCCCTGACTGCCCCCAACACATCCCTGAAGAGGAAAATTCTCCCCTCCTAAATATTCTCTACAATCCCCTTTTGGGCATACGTTGATTGGACTATAGATTATATAAACTTTAAATTTTTATTGCTATTTGTTTAAACAATGTTACGTTTGAAATTCTCTCGGTAAAGGTTATAACAAAATCTGTCATTTTATTTGGAAATGATTATGTATAAACACAATACTGTATGCATTTAACTATAGATATCAACTGTTTTGTTTTCTTATTAAATTCACCAAAGTAAAGTATTAAATAACGTCACATTATTGGCGATAACTTATTTTTGTTACATGTAATAGTATGGTTCCATATTCATTTGTTTACTGTCATTATTCCTTTTGATAGCTTATACTTTATTATCTTGTTCAGTTCCCGTAACTTCAATTAAGAAACATACACATTTTTGTTAACTTCAAACCATATATTTAAATGTTTATTGTGTCCATTTGCAAGTATTAGTAATAGAGAGTACTGCACGTCACTGGTACATTTTATTTCCTTATAATTTGCAGACTGTTCATACTTTAAGGTTATAACCACATTGTTGAATACCTGAAATACTAGAGACATAAATTCACCGTAATAATTAACCGTTGTGGATGAGATTTTTTATTTCTGCTCTGACAGTAATCCTTTGTTTTGGTAAACACATCAGAGGTTATACTTATAAAATTCGGTGATATTTCGCAAGGTTGACTTATAGTAGCGTTCGTTTTAGTTATTCTGCACACCAATCGATTCGATGGTAGGGACTCGGTTGAATTTAACTTTTGTCTTTTATATACCTTTACGTATCTTAATCGATAATAATAGTTTTAACGATGTTTGTTGAAATGCAGAAATACAATGCAAGGACTTGTCAACATAGGGACTTGTTGAACATTATGCCTCGTATTAGATCAGTGAACCAAGTAGGTGAGGTACATACTAATCGAACGGTTTTCGATCATGACTTCTACCCGATATTTAAAATCAGTCTTTATAGATTTATGTCATCCTTTTTTGTAAACGTTATTTCTATATATGTGTATCCTAAATTAATAGTCCAATTAAATAAGTCGGCAAATCAAAATTTTGAGGTAAATACTTGAATTTTTGATATAACTTACTTTGATGTATTAGAACACGATTAATGAAAGAAATTTTTTTCTGAACCCCCGGGAAGGGGTGAAAAAAAAATAAAATAAAGTGTTTTTTCAAAATTACTCAAAATGTGTAAAAGCTAGTAAAAAAAGTTTCAAACAAAAATTGTAAAGCATGAAACTTTATATAAAAATGATCTCTAGACTTTTTTTGGTATTACTAAAATTAACGGAGTTAGGCTGGTTAGAAATTAAGGGATGGTATGTACAACTTTAAAAAATCATAGCGTGTTGAAAAGTTAATGAATTTAAAAATTTTTTTTTCTATTTACTCAGAAAAATATAAACATTCGTTTCAGAGAAATGGATTTTTTTTAAATTGTTAATAAAAAAGTTATAAAAATTTTAATTTTTTTGTTTTGAATTAAAACCACTTTGAACGGTGAAACGAAATTTTTTTTTATACCATTCTGTTCATTATTTAATATATTGAAATTTTCTTTTACCCATCATTTTCGAGCCGGTATGAATTTATTTACCTGTTTAATTTTTTTCCAAACGTAAGACACTGCTCTTGTGACGTCACGATAACTGAAAAGAAATAAAGAATGCGTACGACAAAGATAAAATGGTTTCGTAGCTGCTGCGTTGCCTACAAGACGCGTATACGTCACATCTATACTGCCGTCATAAGTCATAAGGAGAATAGCCCATCTGTAAATTGTCGGTTGGCGAGGAAAGTAACAAAGGCGTTTGTTTTTTTCCCAACTAGTAAATATTAATTAAGAAAATCATGTAGCTGCTTTTTATCCACTTATGTTTTTGTACTTTATAATTTTTTAATAATATTTTTAACTGCAGAACTCTTGGGTACTCATATATTATTAGAATCTCATTTATGACAAATATCTAGATGCTGCTTTTCACCTTATGACGGCAGTGAGGGCATCTGCGAGTGACGTCACAACTAACCTCAAAAATATGTGTTTCTTAAGATTTAAGCGTATTACGCAACTATTATTAAAATTTCTGCCTAGTTCCCGTATTTTCAACTAAAATCTAGTTCAGTGTAATGTTTATGAAGTTATAAATACTTTATCCCAATAAAATAGGACTCTTTTTGTAGGTTGGAAATCTAACCTGTAATTAGCAGTCTATTTCTATTAATCAACAATATTGAAAAATTATTTACGCGAATTTTTAAATATTTGCTTAGAGCCAGTACCGGCTCCAAGCTAAAAATGTGTATACAAACATTAAAAATGAGAATAAACTTGAAAAACTTAAAATTTAAGGTTATGTTGGTTACATGATGCAGATACCCGTTATCTCAATGCAGCGGTTGTGAATGTTTTGGTGAATAAATGCTCCTACAAATTGTTAACAAAATTTTTAATTGTGGTCAAGTATAATAAGAGTGTATTGCGAAATCTACATACTTGTACACGCTTCGTTTTATGTACATTTTGGTTATAGGTACTAGACACGTGGAATTTTGTTTACGTGATCTAAATATTTTTAAAATTAATCTTTGAATTGTAGTGAAAGAAAATATTATTACTGTCAACACTTGCTGATTTCTACTAAATTTAGAATTATTTGTTTGACATTATTGATATAAATTAAAAATAAAGTACAAAATATAAATTTTGTTTGCGAGAAAATTTTGCAGACGAATTATTGGAGTATTGGAAATAATTGTTTGAAACATCGTTTTAAATTAGTCGAAATTCGCGTACTTCAACCAAGGTTGCAAAAAATGGTTTTTTTATGCATTTTCAATTAAATTAATAAACTAATCCGTAATGTAGAAGTAAAAATTATTTGCAAAAATGAATATTTGCAATAGTGAAAATAATTTATTTTTCCACATTAACAATTGAAATAATTTTTCTTCTTAATTTCAAAAAAATTGGCAATTACAAATATTTACATTAGTTATTTTTTTAACTTACAAAATTTCAATTATTTTAATTTATTATTTTTTAAGACCATAAGAAATTATTATAAGAATTATTATAATTGTATGCATATTTTAAAAATTGTGTACTCAGAAATATATTAATCAACACATTTTTTTTTGGATCATTAATTTCAATTTTGAATGAAAAAAAAAATGACATTAAAAAAATGATCGATACATTTCCATTAAAATAGATCATTGATATTATTCTATTCCTAATCTAAATAAAAATAAACAGTTTAAAAAATAAAATTGGATAAATTAAATAATAAATAATTGAACCATTTTTTGGATGGATGGATAATAACAATTGGAAGAAAATAATTCATTCTTAAAACAAAATGTATGATCCATTCTATATTAAATTAATCTTATGAAAAGTTAAAATAAGTATTATTAAAAACAAATTTGTTAACAATTTTTAGGAACATTTGTTCACCAAAACATACACCACCGCTGCATTGAGATATATAGACTAGTTCACAAGTTCAAAGCCGTGTTAATGCTTAATAAAGCTCGTGAACATATGAATGAGGGCTCATTGGATTCGGAATGACACCTAGAAAAATGTGCAAAAGTTTCAAACCCGCATATAAACAATTGCAAAAGTTACAAACAAATGAAGATTGAAAAAATAACGAGTTTCGTTTTTTGCAAATAACTCGAAAACTATTAATATTTAAGAAAATTTAAAGGGAGACTTTTAAAGAGGAATGAATTTCAAATAAAAAAGTCCGAACTCTCGAAACTCTATGTCTATTATTAATAATTTCAATTTAATGTTGAAAATGGAGCTCTTCGCGGCGAACACTAAGCCGTTACGATGCTCTGAAACCGGCCGTAATAAGTAAAAATATTTTTTATGTTATTAAATATCAATTTAAAAAATTTTAAATTTTGGTATTATTTAGACACTTAAAGGAACAATATCCCGTTGGAAAAAAAATGTTTCACCGATTTTTCATAAAATGAGCCTATTGTTGTTTTGAGTTTTGCTCGAAAACTATGCATTTTTCCTATAAACACGTCAATAGAAAAGTTATTGAGAATTAAATTTCCAATCGAAATGGCACCTTCAGAAGTCTGTAGTAGTAGTAGTAGTAGTAGTAGTCTGTATTTTAGCCTGTAACTTTTTTCGGGTACATTTAGGCATAGACATTGCTGCATAAAAAAAGCTGGCGTTTTACAGTTAAAATGATTATTAACGGGTAAAACGTCAGCTTTTTTTATGCAGAATATCTATGCCTAAATGTACCCGAAAAAAAGTTAAGGCTAAAACAAACAAAAAAATGCATTTTTCCTTTTTTTTTTGTTTTATTTTCTGGTCGTATTTTTGTAAAAAAAAATTGACTTCTGAAGGTATCACTTCGATTGGAAATTTAATTCTTTACAACTTTTCTATTGACGTGTTTGTAGGAAAAATGCATAGTTTTCCAGTAAAACTCAAAAATGTGAAAAGTGGACTTTTTTATTTCGATCTCAAAAACGCACCCCTTTAATTTTGGGGTCAATTGAACATAAGAAACAGTAAAAACCCTTTAACGTTTTAGTTCCTTTCAACCCTCGTTTTTTGGACATAGACAATAGCCTAAAAATATTGTGATTAAAAATTAAAAATTTTTTTTTAATTGTTTATAATATTTTGTTCCATTGTTTCATTATTTAAACAAATTATTAAGAAAAAAATTCATTCTTAAACTGTATTATTTGCAATTCTCTACAAGATGGAAAAAAGAAAAAAAATGTTGTTAATTTATTTGTTTATTTAATAAACAATTTGTTGTTAACAATCGCCGAATGTGTTTATATTCTTTTTAGATAGAAAAAAAAAATAACAAAAACAACCGTATACATAAACATGTTAAATTTATTTTTCTTTTTACATGTTTATGTATACGGTTGTTGTTTTTGTTTTTTTTCTATTTAAAAACATTCGGCGATTGTTAATAACAAATTGTTTATTAAATAAACAAATAAATTAACAACAAAAATTTTTCTGTTTTTCGTCCTGTAGAGAATTGCAAATAATAAATTTTAAGAATACATTTTTTTCTTAATAATTTGTTTAAATAATGAAAAAAAGAAAAACGTTATGATAAACAATTAAAAAAAAATTTTAAGACATTTTTTTAATTTTTAATCACAACACTGTATTCGCGAAAATCAAACAAATGAACCCAGTAGGGATTTACCTTCGATACACACAAATTCACCAATATGTGACAGCGATTTATATATCATGACAAATTTCCGCTGTTACTTTACTATATAAACTTTTCCTTATACGTGAATTCCTTTGTATCGAAGGTAAATCCCTACTGGGTTCATTTGTTTGATTTTCGCGAATAATAAAATGGCAAAAATATTTTTATAGGGTCTCCATGAAGCGAAATAATTTTAGTGGCTTTTGTTTAACAATTATCCGACTTGATAAACGTAAACTCTAAAAAAAATTATTGGTGTGAAGTTACCCACAGATTTCCAGCCACAGATGCTGACGTGGAGTCAATTAAAGAATCTGTGGGTGACAACTCCTGTGCCGGAGTAGCCGGCGAAAAATCTGTGGATAAGCTTCGGTCTGCATAGACCATTCTAACTTTAAATAAATAGTGAAATTACTTTCTTGGAAATTTCTCGGCAACTCTTAATTGTGCGAGTACAATGTTTTAGAGGAACGTAAAGGATATATTACAGTATGTATCTACACGAATTATCTTTATAAACCCTCGGCAATATTTAAAAAATAATAAAATATTATCTGGCAATTCTTTATACACGCCCTTGGAAATATCTGGGCAACCCTTAGTTGTGAGTTTACAAAATTTTAAAGAAAAGTAAAGCATACGTAGCAATACATGACTTTGAGTATGGCTTTCTTTGTTAACCTTCATAACCATTTAAAAGAAAGTAAAATAATTAAATTTCGATTTAAATTTCCAATTTATCCAAAATATCTAAGCAACCCTTAGTTGTGCGTTTACAAAATGTTAGGGAAAAGTAAAAATTACCTACTAGTATATGACTGTGAGTATGGCTTTCTTTGTAACCCTTCAAAACTATTACAAAAAAATTAAACAAAACTTTGTTTTATTTTTTCAGTTTTTCCGAAAGTATCTTGGCAACCCTTAGTTGTGCGTTTACAAAATTTTAGAGTAAAGTAAAGCATACGTACTAGTATATGACTATGAGTATGGCTTTCTTTGTAACCCTTCAAAACCAGTAAAAAAAATTAAATACTAAAATTTTCATTTATTTTTCCAATTTTTCCGAAAATATCTCGGCAACCCTTAGTGTGCGCTTACAAAATTTTAAACGAAAGTACAGCTTACGTACTAGTATCTAACTACGAGTTTGAATTTCTTTGTAACCCTTCAAAACTATTACAAAAAAAATTAAACAATAAAATTTCGATTTACTTTTCCAGCGTTTCTGAAAATACCTCGGCATCCCTTAGTTGTGCGTTCACAAAATTTTAGGGAAAAGTAAAGCATTCATAGTAGTATATGACTATGAGTATGAATTTTTTTGTAACCCTTCGAAACGATTAAAAAAAATACTAATAATAAAATTTCGGTTTATTTTTCCAGTTTTCCAAAAATATCTCGGCAACCCTTAGTTGTACGTTCACAAAGTTTTAGGGAAAAGTAAAGCATACATAGTAGTATATGACTATGCGTATGAATTTCTTTGTAACCCTTCGAAACGATTTAAAAAAATTCTAATAATAAAATTTCGGTTTATTTTTCCACTTTTTCCAAAAATATCTCGGCAACCCTTAGTTGTGCGTTCACAAGATTTTAGGGAAAAGTAAAACATACATAGTAGTATATGACTATGGGTATGAATTTCTTTGTAACCCTTCAAAACTATTAGAAAAAAATTAAACAAAACTTTGTTTTATTTTTTCAGTTTTTCCGAAAGTATCTTGGCAACCCTTAATTGTGCGTTTACAAAATTTTAGAGTAAAGTAAAGCATACGTACCAGTATATGACTATGAGTATGGCTTTCTTTGTAACCCTTCAAAACCATTAAAAAAAATTAAATACTAAAATTTTCATTTATTTTTCCAATTTTTCCGAACATATCTCGGCAACGCTTAGTGTGCGCTTACATAATTTTAAACGAAAGTACAGCTTACGTACTAGTATCTAACTACGAGTTTGACTTTCTTTATAACCCTTCAAAACTATTACAAAAAAAATTAAACCATAAAATTTCGATATATCTTTCCAGCGTTTCTGAAAATATCTCGGCATCCCTTAGTTGTGCGTTCACAAAATTTTAGGGAAAAGTAAAGCATACATAGTAGTATATGACTATGAGTATGAATTTCTTTGTAACCCTTCGAAACAATAAAAAAAATACTAATAATAAAATTTCGGTTTATTTATCCAATTTTTCCAAAAATATCTCGGCAACCCTTAGTTGTGCGTTCACAAAATTTTAGGGAAAAGTAAAGCATACATAGTAGAATACGACCATGAGTATGAATTTCTTTGTAACCCTTCGAAACGATAAAAAAAATACTAATAATAAAATTTCTGTTTATTTATCCAATTTTTCCATAAATATCGCGGCAACCCTTAGTTGTGCGTTCACAAAATTTTAAGGAAAAGTAAAGCATACATAGTAGTATACGACTATGAGTATGAATTTCTTTGTAACCCTTCGAAACGATTTAAAAAAATTCTAATAATAAAATTTCGGTTTATTTTTCCACTTTTTCCAAAAATATCTCGGCAACTCTTAGTTGTGCGTTCACAAAATTTTAAGGAAAAGTAAAGCATACATAGTAGTATATAACTATGAGTATGAATTTCTTTGAGTATGAATTTCCTTCGAAACGATAAAAAAAATACTTATAATAAAATTTCGGTTTATTTTTCCAATTTTTCCAAAAATATTTCGTCAACCCTTAGTTGTGCGTTCACAAAATTTTAGGGAAAAGTAAAGCATACATAGTAGTATACGACTATGAGTATGAATTTCTTTGTAACCCTTCGAAACGATTTAAAAAAAATACTAATAATAAAATTTCTGTTTATTATCCAATTTTTCCATAAATATCGCGGCAACCCTTAGTTGTGCGTTCACAAAATTTTAGGGAAAAGTAAAGCATACATAGTAGTATACGACTATGAGTATGAATTTCTTTGTAACCCTTCGAAACGATTTAAAAAAATTCTAATAATAAAATTTCGGTTTATTTTTCCACTTTTTCCAAAAATATCTCGGCAACCCTTGGTTGTGCGTTCACAAAATTTTAAGGAAAAGTAAAGCATACATAGTAGTATATAACTATGAGTATGAATTTCTTTGTAAACCCTTCGAAACGATAAAAAAAAATACTTATAATAAAATTTCGGTTTATTTTTCCAATTTTTCCAAAAATATTTCGTCAACCCTTAGTTGTGCGTTCACAAAATTTTAGGGAAAAGTAAAGCATACATAGTAGTATACGACTATGAGTATGAATTTCTTTGTAACTCTTCGAAACGATTTAAAAATATACTAATAATAAAATTTCGGTTTATTTATCCAATTATTCCAAAAATATCTCGGCAACCCTTAGTTGTGCGTTCACAAAATTTTAGGGAAAAGTAAAGCATACATAGTAGTATACGAGCATGAGTATGAATTTCTTTGTAACCCTTCGAAACGATTAAAAAAAATACTAATAATAAAATTTCGGTTTATTTTTCCAGTTTTTCCAAAAATATCTCGGCCTTAGTTGGGCGTTCACAAAATTTTAGGGAAAAGTAAAGCATACATAGTAGTATATGACTATGAGTATGAATTTCTTTGTAACCCTTCGAAACGATAAAAAAAATACTAATAATAAAATTTCGGTTTATTTATCCAATTTTTCCAAAAATATCTCGGCAACCCTTAGTTGTGCGTTTACAAAATTTTAGGGAAAAGTAAAGCATACATAGTAGTATACGACTATGAGTATGAATTTCTTTGTAACCCTTCGAAACGATTTAAAAAAATACTAATAATAAAATTTCGGTTTATTTTTCCAGTTTTTCCAAAAATATCTCGGCAACCCTTAGTTGTGCGTTCACAAAATTTTAGGGAAAAGTAAAGCATACATAGTAGTATACGACTATGAGTATGAATTTCTTTGTAACCCTTCGAAACGATTTAAAAAAATTCTAATAATAAAATTTCGGTTTATTTTTCCAATTTTTCCAAAAATATCTCGGCAACCCTTAGTTGTGCGTTCACAAAATTTTAGGGAAAAGTAAAGCATACATAGTAGTATACGACTATGAGTATGAATTTCTTTGTAACCCTTCGAAACGATTTAAAAATATACTAATAATAAAATTTCGGTTTATTTTTCCAGTTTTTACAAAAATATCTCGGCAACCCTTAGTTGTGCGTTCACAAAATTTTAGGGAAAAGTAAAGCATACATAGTAGTGTATGACTATGAGTATGAATTTCTTTGTAACCCTTCGAAACGATAAAAAAATACTAATAATAAAATTTCGGTTTATTTATCAAATTTTTCCAAAAGCATCTCGGCAACCCTGAGTTGTGGGTTCACAAAATTTTAGGGAAAAGTAAAGCATACATAGTAGTATACGACTATGAGTATGAATTTCTTTGTAACCCTTCGAAACGATTTAAAAAAAATACTAATAATAAAATTTCGGTTTATTTTTCCAATTTTTCCAAAAATATCTCGGCAACCCTTAGTTGTGCGTTCACAAAATTTTAAGGAAAAGTAAAGCATACATAGTAGTATACGACTATGAGTATGAATTTCTTTGTAACCCTTCGAAACGATTTAAAAAAATTCTAATAATAAAATTTCGGTTTATTTTTCCAATTTTTCCAAAAATATCTCGGCAACCCTTAGTTGTGCGTTCACAAAATTTTAGGGAAAAGTAAAGCATACATAGTAGTATACGACTATGAGTATGAATTTCTTTGTAACCCTTCGAAACGATTTAAAAATATACTAATAATAAAATTTCGGTTTATTTTTCCAGTTTTTACAAAAATATCTCGGCAACCCTTAGTTGTGCGTTCACAAAATTTTAGGGAAAAGTAAAGCATACATAGTAGTATATGACTATGAGTATGAATTTCTTTGTAACCCTTCGAAACGATAAAAAAATACTAATAATAAAATTTCGGTTTATTTATCAAATTTTTCCAAAAGCATCTCGGCAACCCAGAGTTGTGGGTTCACAAAATTTTAGGGAAAAGTAAAGCATACATAGTAGTATACGACTATGAGTATGAATTTCTTTGTAACCCTTCGAAACGATTTAAAAAAAATACTAATAATAAAATTTCGATTTATTTTTCCAATTTTTCCAAAAATATCTCGGCAACCCTTAGTTGTGCGTTCACAAAATTTTAAGGAAAAGTAAAGCATACATAGTAGTATATAACTATGAGTATGAATTTCTTTATAACCCTTCGAAACGATAAAAAAATACTAATAATAAAATTTCGGTTTATTTATCCAATTTTTCCAAAAATATCTCGGCAACCCTTAGTTGTACGTTCACAAAATATTAGGAAAAAGTAAAGCATACATAGTAGTATACGACTATGAGTATGAATTTCTTTGTAACCCTTCGAAACGATTTAAAAAAATCTAATATTAAAATTTCGGTTAATTTTTCCACTTTTTCCAAAAATATCTCGGCCTTAGTTGTGCGTTTACAAAATTTTAAAGAAAAGTAAATCATACCTACTGGTATATGACTATGAGTATGAATTTCTTTTTTACCCTTCTAAACCATTAAAAAAATTAAATAATAAAATTTCCATTTATTTTTCCATTTTTTCCGAAAATTTCTCGGCAACTTTTAGTTGTGCGCTTACAGAATTTCAAAGAAAGGTAAAGCTTACGTACTAATAAATGACTATGAGTTTGGCTTTCTTCGTCACCCTTCAAAACCATTACAACAGAATTAAATAATAAAATTTCGATTTATTTTTCCAGTTTTTCCGAAAATATCTCGGCAACCCTTAGTTGTACGTTCACAGAATTTTAGGGAAAAGTAAGGCATACTTACTAGTATATGAATATGGGTATGGTTTTCTTTGTAACCTTTCAGAACTATTTAAAAAAAAATTTAATTTCGATGTATTTTTTCACTTTGTCCAAAAATATGTCGACAACCCTTAGTTGTATGTTTATAAAATTTTAAAGGAAAGTAAAGCTTACGTACTAGTATATGACTATGAGTATGGCTTTTTTTGTTACCCTTCAAAACCATTACAAAAAAATTAAATACTAAACTTTCCATTCATTTTCGGAAGAACTGGAAAAATAAATCGAAATATTATTATTCAATTTTTTTGTAATGATTTTGAAGGAAGCCAAACTCATTTGGTCCTACCTTTCGGTTGTAAGACCCCTAGTTACCTACGCATCATGTGTATGGTCGCCAAAAACAGAAGAGAAAATAGCACAAGGAAAGTTGCAGAAATTGCAACGATTTTCCTGTCTAGGGACTACAGGAGCAATGCGCTCCTGTCCCACAGCAGCTATAGAGGCAATGCTGAACCTGCTTCCACTGCATTTGTATGTAAGGAAGGAAGCAGCACTTAGTGCCTTAAGGCTGCATCAGGCTCTTAAATTCAGACCAGGCGACCTGGTTGGTCACTTAATGATTCTGGAGCTAATCCAATTCGAATTTATGACCAAACCCACTGACTCAATGCCAATCAAGCATGAGACTGCCCGTTTGATGTACTGATTGAGCCGTCAGGCGAGCAGGGTCGAGGTACTGCGATTGGAGAAAGAGCCGCACATCTGGTACACAGATATATCCAAGATGGACGAAGGGGTTGGTGTGGGCGTAGCAGGAAGTAAATGCAAGCTATCTAATGTCCTTGGTAATACCCCAACCATCTTCCAGGTAGAAATCTATGCTATAGATCAATGTGCGCAGGAATGCCTAAACAGAGGCACTCAAAGGGCAAAGATCTATATACTTTCAGATAGTCAGGCAGCATTAAAGGCTCTCCGGTCCTATACCTTCGAGTAAAAAATTGCCTGGGAATGCAGACAATCCCTGAAGCAACAGGCAAAAAACAACAAGGTTATCTTGATGTGGGTGCCAGGACATGAAGGAATAGAAAGTAACAAATTGGCTGATAGCCTCCAAATAAAAGCGGCTGAAGCTCCATTTTTTGGACCCGAACCGTTCGGTGGCTTATAGAAAAGACACATAACGAAGGAGGTCCTAAAATGGGAAAAGGAACAAAAGAAGTCCTACTAGAGAAATACTCCAGGCCAAAGACAGGCGAAAAGGTGTACACAAGGCTTCTCGAACTTGAAAAGTCCCACCTAAGGCTGATCACAGGCCTTCTAACTGGCCATTGCCCTTTGAGAGATCATCTCAAGAACATGGGCATGGCAGAAGATGACAAATGCATATACTGTGAAGCTGCAACTGAAACTGCAGAACATATACTTTGTAAATGCAAGGTACTAATCCGCATTAGGCTAAAGTACTTAGAACAGGCGAACCTAACGCCTAAAGACAAGGAAATTAGCTCCCAGGAAAATCACAACCTTTGCAAAAAGTCTTGGAATCCTGGGCAACAACAAGTTGTAGGGTAATTCACGAAAGATCTTTTAGGTCGAGGCGAAGAAAGGCCAACCCAGGGCCAAGCGACCCCGATAAAGAAAACCATACCCATATTCAAATACTAGTACGTATGCTTTACTTTTCTCTAAAATTCTGTGAACGTACAACTAAGGGTTGCGATATATTTTCGGAAAAACTGGAAAAATAAATTGAAATTTTATTATTTAATTTCTTTGTAATGGTTTTGAATGATTACGAAGAAAGCGGAAATCATTCATATACTAGTACGTAAGCTTTACTTTCATTTGAAATTTTGTAAGCGCACAATTAAGAGTTGCCGAGATATTTTCGGGAAAAATGGAAAAATAAATGGAAATTTTGTTATTTAATTTTTTTTATTGGTTTCGAAGGGTTACAAAGAAATTCATACTCACAGTTATATACAGTAGGTATGATTTACTTTTCTTTAAAATTTTGTAAACGCACAACTAAGAGTTGCCGAGATATTTCCGGAAAAATTACAAAAATAAATAGAAATTTTATTATTAAATTTTTTTGTAATGGTTTTGAAGGGTTACAGAGAAATCCATGCCCACAGTCGTATACTAGTACGTAAGCCTTACTTTGCTTTAAAATTTTGTAAACGCACAACTAAGGGATGCCGAGATATTTTCAAAAAAATTGTAAAAATAAATGGAAATTTAATTATTTAATTTTTCTTAATGCTTTTGAAGGGTTACAAGAAATTCATACACATAGTCATATAGCAGTTGGTATGCATTATTTTTCCTTAAAATTTTGTAAACGCACAACTAAGGGTTGCCGAGATATTTTTGGAAAAATTGGAAAAATAAACCGAAATTTTATTATTTGTATTTTTTTTATCGTTTCGAAGGGTTACAAAGAAATTCATACTCATGGTCGTATACTACTATGTATGCTTTACTTTTCCCTAAAATTTTGTGAACGCACAACTAAGGGTTGCCGAGATATTTTTGGAAAAATTGGATAAATAAACCGAAATTTTATTATTAGTATTTTTTTTATCGTTTCGAAAGGTTACAAAGACATTCATACTCATAGTTATATACTACTATGTATGCTTTACTTTTCCCTAAAATTTTGTGAACGCACAACTAAGGGTTGCCGAGATATTTTTGGAAAAATTGTAAAAATAAACCAAAATTTTATTATTTGTATCTTTTTTTAATCGTTTCGAAGGGTTACAAAAAAATTTATACTCATAGTCATATACTACTATGTATGCTTTACTTTTCCCTAAAATTTTGTGAACGCACAACTAAGGGTTGCCGAGATATTTTTGGAAAAATTGTAAAAATAAACCAAAATTTTATTATTTGTATCTTTTTTTAATCGTTTCGAAGGG
This sequence comes from Rutpela maculata, assembly GCA_936432065.2. Lineage (NCBI taxonomy): Eukaryota > Metazoa > Arthropoda > Insecta > Coleoptera > Cerambycidae > Rutpela > Rutpela maculata. The sequence continues at coordinate 141,885,177 of OW386286.2, forward strand.
TTACAAAGAAATTCATACTCATAGTCGTATACTACTATGTATGCTTTACTTTTCCCTAAAATTTTGTGAACGCACAACTAAGGGTTGCCGAGATATTTTTGGAAAAATTGTAAAAATAAACCAAAATTTTATTATTTGTATCTTTTTTTAATCGTTTCGAAGGGTTACAAAAAAATTTATACTCATAGTCATATACTACTATGTATGCTTTACTTTTTCCTAAAATTTTGTGAACGCACAACTAAGGGATGCCGAGATATTTTCAGAAACGCTGGAAAGATAAATCGAAATTTTATTGTTTAATTTTTTTTGTAATAGTTTTGAAGGGTTATAAAGAAAGTCAAACTCGTAGTTAGATATTAGTACGTAAGCCGTACTTTCGTTTAAAATTTTGTAAGCGCACACTAAGGATTGCCGAGATATTTTCGAAAAAATTGGAAAAATAAATGAAAATTTTATTATTTAATTTTTTTTAATGTTTTTGAAGGGTTACAAAGAAAGCCATACTCATAGTCATATACTAGTTCGTATGCTTTACTTTACTCTAAAATTTTGTAAACGCACAACTCAGGGTTGCCAAGATACTGTCGGAAAAACTGAAAAAATAAAACAAAGTTTTGTTTAATTTTTTTGTAATAGTTTTGAAGGGTTACAAAGAAAGCCATACTCACAGTCATATACTAGTAGGTAATTTTTACTTTTCCCTAAAATTTTGTAAACGCACAACTAAGGGTTGCTTAGATATTTTGGATAAATTGGAAAATTAAATCGAAATTTAATTATTTTACATTCATTTAAATGGTTATGAAGGTTTAACAAAGAAAGCCATACTCAAAGTCATGTATTGCTACGTATGCTTTACTTTTCTTTAAAATTTTGTAAACTCACAACTAAGGGTTGTCCAGATATTTCCAAGGTATAAAGAATTGCCAGATAATATTTTATTATTTTTTAAATATTGCCGAGGGTTTATAAAGATAATCATTCGTGTAGATACATACTGTGATATATCCTTTACGTTCCTCTAAAACATTGTACACGCACAATTAAGCCGAGAAATTTCCAAGAAAGTAATTTCACTATTTATTTAAAGTTAGAATGGTCTATGCAGACCGAAGCTTATCCACAGATTTTTCGCCGGCTACTCCGGCACAGGAGTTGTCACCCACAGATTCTTTAATTGACCCCACGTCAGCATCTGTGGCTGGAAATCTGTGGGTAACTTCACACCAATAAAAAAATTTGTTAATTAACAATAGGCTCATTTTATGAAAAATCGGTGAAACAATTTTTTTTCAACGGGATATTTTTCCGTTAAGTGTCTAAATAATACCATAATTTAAAAAAAATTTTAAATTAATATTTGATAACATAAAAAAATATTTTTACTTATTACGGTCGATTTCAGAGCATCGTAACGGCTTAGTAGTTCAATTAAATAAGTCGACAAATCAAAATTTTGAGGTAAATACTTGAATTTTTGATATAAGTTACTTTGATGTATTAGAACACGATTGATGTAAGAAATTTTTTTCTGAACCCCCGGGAAGGGGTGAAAAAAAATAAAATAAAGAGTTTTTTCAAAATTACTCAAAATGTGTAAAAGCTAGTAAAAAAAGTTTCAAATAAAAATTATAAAGCATGAAATTTTATAAAAAAATGATCTCTAGACTTTTTTTGGTATTACTAAAATTAACGGAGTTAGGCTGGTTAGAAATTAAGGGATGATATGTACAACTTTAAAAAATCATAGCGTGCTGAAAAGTTAATAAATTAAAAAAAAAATTTTGCTATTTACTCAGAAAAATATAAACATTCGTTTCAGAGAAATGGATTTTTTTTTAAATTGTTAATAAAAAAGTTATAAAAATTTTAATTTTTTTATTTTCAATTAAAACCACTTTGAACGGTGAAACGAATTTTTTTTTATACCACTCTGTTCATTATTTAATAAATTGAACATTTGCTTTTGAAATTTTTTTTTACCCTTGATTTTCAAGAAGGTATGAATTTATTTACTTGCTTAGTTTTTTTCCAAACGTAAGACACTGCTCTTGTGACGTCATGATAACTGAAAAGAAATAAAGAATGCATACGACAAAGATAAAATTGTTTCGTAGCTGCTGCGTTGCCTACAAGACGCGCATGCGTCACATCTAACAGCTAACCTCAAAAATATGTGTTTCTTAAGATTTAAGAGTATTACGCAGCTATTATTAAAATTTCTGCCTGGTTCCCGTATTTTCAACTAAAATCTAGTTCAGTGTAGTGTTTGTGAAGTTCTAAACACTTTGTCCTAATAAAATAGGCCTCTTTTTGTAGGTTGGAAATCTAACCTCTAATTAGCAGTCTATTTCTATTAATCAAGAATATTGAAAAATTATTTACGTGAATTTTTAAATATTTGCTTGGAGCCAGTACCGGCTCCAAGCTAAAAATGCATACACAAACATTAAAAATGAGAATAAACTTGATAAACTTAAAATTTAAGGTTATCTTAGGTACTTGATGCAGATGCAGACTAGTTTACAAGTTCAAGGCCGGGTTAATGCTTGATAAAGCTCGTAAAAATATTAGTGAGGGCTCATTGAATTCGGAATGACGCCTAGAAAAATGTGTAAAAGTTTCACACCCACACATAAACAGTTGCAAAAGTTATAAACAAAGTAAGATTGAAAATATAACGAGTTTCGTCTTTTGCAAATAACTCGAAAACGATTAATATTTAAGAAAATTGAAAGAACGATTCTTACAGAGGAATGAATTTCCAATAAAAAAGCCGAACTCCCAAAATTCTATCTGTCAGCACTCTGCGTGGCGAACACTAAGCCGTTACGATGCTCTGAAATCGGCCGTAATAAATAAAAATATTTTTTTATGTTATTAAATATTAATTTAAAATTTTATAAAAATTATGGTATTATTTAGACACTTAACGGAACAATATCCCGTTGAAAAAAATTTGTTTCACCAATTTTTCATAAAATGAGCCTATTGTTAATTAACAAATTTTTTTAAAGTTTACGTTTATATTTCAAGTCGGATAATTGTTAAACAAAAGCCACTAAAATTATTTCGCATCATGGAGACCTTATAAATTTTTTTTTTTGCCATTTTGTTATAAAATATTGTGATTAAAAATTTAAAAAAATTCTTAAATTTTTTTTAAATTGTTTATGTTTTTCTTTTTTTCATTATTTAAACAAATTATTAAGAAAAAAATGTATTCTTAAAATTTATTATTTGCAATTCTCTACAAGATGAAAAACAGAAAAATTTTTGTTGTTAATTTATTTGTTTATTTAATAAACAATTTGTTATTAACAATGGCCGAATGTTTTTAGATATAACAAAAACAACCATATACATAAACATGTAAAAAGAAAAATAAATTTAACATGTTTATGGATACGGTTGTTTTTGTTATTTTTATTCTATCTAAAAAGAATATAAACACATTCGGCGATTGTTAATAACAAATTGTTTATTAAATAAACAAATAAATTAAAAACTATTTTTTTTTCTTTTTTCCATCTTGTAGAGAATTGCAAATAATAAAGTTTAAGAATAAATTTTTTTCTTAATAATTTGTTTAAATAATGAAACAATGGAACAAAATATTATAAACAATTAAAAAAAATTTTTAAAGAAGATTTTTAAATTTTTAATCACAATATTTTTAGGCTATTGTCTATGTCCAAAAAAAGAGGGTTGAAAGGAACTAAAACGTTAAAGGGTTTTTATTGTTTCTTATGTTCAATTGACCCCAAAATATGAGAAAACCGCTGAGTGCTACCATTTAAAAGGGTGCGTTTTTGAGATCGAAGTAAAAAGGTCCACTTTTCACATTTTTGAGTTTTACTAGAAAACTATGCATTTTTCCTATAAACACGTCAATAGAAAAGTTGTAGAGAATTGGAAATTTCCAATCGAAATGGTACCTTCAGAAGTCACTTTTTTTTTTACAAAAATACGCCCAGAAAACAAAACAAAAAAACGGAAAAATGCATTTTTTTTTTTAATTTTAGCCTGTAACTCTTTTTCGGGTACATTTAGGCATAGACATTCTGCATAAAAAAAAAGCTGACGTTTTACCCGTTAATAATCATTTTAACGGTAAAACGCCACCTTTTTTTTATGCAGCAATGTCTATGCCTAAATGTACCCGAAAAAAGTTATAGGCTAAAATTTAAAAAATTGCATTTTTTCGTTTTTTTTTGTTTTGTTTTTTGGGCGTATTTTTGTACGAAAAAAATATTTTGACTTCTAAAGGCGCCATTTCGATTGGAAATTTAATTCTCAACAACTTTTCTATTGACGTGTTTATAGGAAAAATGCATAGTTTTCGAGCAAAACTCAAAACAATAGGCTCATTTTATGAAAAATCGGTGAAACAATTTTTTTCCAACGGGATATTGTTCCTTTAAGTGTCTAAATAATACCATAATTTTTTTAAATGTTTAAATTAATATTTAATAACATAAAAAATATTTTTACTTATTACGGCCGGTTTCAGAGCATCGTAACGGCTTTGTACTCCAGTAAAATTAGCATTCAATTCGGAACAAATTTGTAACAAGCTAATTTTAGGGGGAATATGTAGGGAAAGATGTCATATTTAACAGGAAAAAAGTCCCAAAAAATCCAGGTGGCGGAACACCTCAAAAATTGGGCCGCCATCTTGAAATTAGGCACTTTTTAGCTTTAAACTTGAATAATTAATCTCACACTGATTTTATCAAAAAAATTAATCAGATAAAAAGTAAAGAGCGTTAAACAAGCTACAAAACAGTTTAAAATTCGGTCAATAAATAACTGAGATAATGGCCACTAAAGTTTGGGTACTATGCATTAAATTAGATAATTTCAACTTTAACACTAGAAAACAATATATTTTTTAATTATAATTAGAATATTAATTTTTCGTCATACCTCCGTCGTAAGTATACTCTAATTCCATTGCTTTGTCGATCGTAAGTGACGCTTTGTGTAACAAATACTTGTTGCCATTGACAACGGGTCGTTATTTTTCATAACGTCCTTAGGGAAATAAAGTAAATTTGGGAAAATTTCCACTTTTATTTAACAAGTATTAAATGTTTTAACTTTTTTGGAAGTAAATCCAGACAAGACTTACTTGCTATATATTCAATATCCCACATTATTACGAAAAAGAAATTTACGCCCAAAAATTCCTTGTGCGTCAAAAGTTATAAGCACTTTTTTTTGACGAGCTTTCCTGAATTATCTGCTTAATATATTTTGTACTAGTGATCGGATTGGAATTTTAAAAATAGTAGCTTATTCGAAATAACAATTTTAAAAAATATAGACCTGTCCGATATCTATTGGTCAATCCGCCATCTTGGAAAAAAAATAGAAAACACCAAAAATAGCCGAAAAATCAAAATTGAATATTTTTCTATAAGAAGAAGAAACACCAAAATTGGCAAAAAGAAAACTCATTTATGGTCAAATATAAAGCACGAATCCCGGACACCGTACGTCAAATAGAACGGTCAAAGATGGCAGACAAAATAAAAATTATAATTATTCGTCAATTATCAAGGAGGCACTGTACCTCACTTTTTTTCTTTTCGATTGTACGTTATTTTATGTACTTTTAGGGGATAGAGTTCATTTTTTTTTTATTTTCAAAAAGCGCTTTTTTTTATTAAAAAAAGTGCATTTTTACAATTTTCAAAAATGTATTTTCTTTGACCCTCCTATTTTTCAACCAATTTTCATCGAAACAAAATGAAATATACTATAGAAAGTCTCGTATAACTTCAAAAATTTAATACAAAATGGAACTTCATTAATCTGAAAAGGAAATTTATTAAGCATACGCATGGTAATAATAATAATAATAATAATAATAATAATTTGTCATCGAATTCTCAGCACCTGCTGAGACAAACATCGCTTTGAAGGAGGGGGAAAAACGGACCAAATATCGTGATCTCCGGTATGAGCTCCAAGTGCTGTACCCAGACTACTCGGTCAAGATGGTCGTCCTAATAATCGGCGTACTCGGAGGGATGAAGCCTTCGCTGCTCTCAGAATTAAAGATCATACCGGCTTGTCAGAATTCGGCAGAATGGTTGGCAGGTCAGATGCAGAAGGCGGTTATCTTGGGGTCCCTTCGTCTGCTTAGGGCACATGATTCAGGTGTTTACAGTCACTAACTCCACAGGTCGTGGAGAGTGGCTGTAATGAATTAGCCGGCGCGGCTACCGTGTGGTGTCGGAGGCCACGGAAGCCCTGTCCGGCAGCGGGAAACCGAAAAAAAAAAAAAAAAAATAATAATAATAATAATAATAATAATAATATATGAATATATGGTCAATAATCAGAACCAAGCAGTCGAGACTATAGAGTAGTATTATTTTTGATGGATATGCCGATGAACAGAATAGCACTAAGACTAACGAGCGCATTCGTCGCGCGTCGTTTAGAAAAAAATGTTTGCGTAGATGTTTCAGACACAAGGGAGATTTTATGAAATCCTCGGTTAGTCAAACAAATTTCTAGCTAATAGTAAAAATAAGGATAGCTTTATGAAATTGTTGCGCAAAGAGTTATTAGAGTTATTAACGTTAAAATATGCAGAGACGACGCCGATACTATAATCGTCAAAACTGCTATTGATTTGAAAACCGAAGACAATCGAGTTATAATAGTTGGTGAAGACATTGACCTTTTTGTTATGACTCAACTAGCATGGAATCATCATAAAACAATCTATTTTTACAAACCTAAGATTAATAAAATAATTGACAAACATTACGATGAAAATTGTTTGCAATTCCACCCACTGAACAGCAAGCCCCCCTATGGGTGGGTGGCTATTGGGTACTGAGATTAGGGGCCCGCCAGAGATGTTGACAATTTTTTTAAAATTTTTCCCCCCGCTCATCAATTATTAAGCGTGGGGGCCCACCAGAAATGTTGGCTTCTGATAGGCCCGTCTCATCAAGGGGGCCCTTCAGTGAATTTGATACATGGGCCCATGATTTGATTGGGGGGGGGGGTTCTAAAGAGGTAATAGAAAAACACTGTAAGAGTATATTTCCAAGTCAGTGGTTAGTGGTTAGGGGTTAGGTTCTGAGAAAGATCCGTTACAATTCGAGTGGCTTAAAACTGAGAATGGCTTAATGCCTGATGTTATGAGTGAAATTAATGCTTTTCCTAAAAATTTCCTAAGTATTTCTTGAAAATATAAGAAAGGCTGTAAAAATAATTAGTGCAGCTGTAGAAAATATAATTTAAGATGCACAACAAGTTGCATTCATTACATTGGAGAATATTGCGACAATGCTACACCTACGTCTTTTTTACAAGACGAACCAGAGATTGACATTTAATTTACTAAGACATTTATTAATTTCATTAATATTTTGTTTGTTTTTAGTAACCCTTATTTTTTAAATAAAAATGTATTTTCATTTTACATATATTTATTTTAAGGCACCACAATGGAATAATCATTGTTTAGTGAAAAAAACTATAAAATTCCAAGTCATATCTTATTATCTTTAGGCTCGAACTTTTTTAAATTTTAACCTATCTCAAATTTCTAAACGTCATTTTATAGATTTTAAAGTTTTCTCGAATTTCTATGTCTTCATAATTTTTGATTCTGGCTAAGATAATAAAGTTATTTGACTTTAAACGAAAAATATCGCGAATTTCAAGATGGCGGACGATTTTTTACAGTGTTCCGCCACTCGGATTTTTTGGGATTTTTATCTACATATTTAACACTCCCTCCCCTACATATTAACGAAAAAATTAGCTTGTTACAAATTTGTTCCGAATTCACGATATATTTTACTTAATTTTACTGGCCTATAGGGTTCGCCGCGCAAAGCTCCATTTTCAACATTAAATTGAAATTATTAATAATAGACATAGAGTTTCGGGAGTTCGGACTTTTTTATTTGAAATTCATTCCTCTTTAAAAATCTCCCTTTAAATTTTCTTAAATATTAATAGTTTTCGAGTTATTTGCAAAAAACTAAACTCGTTATTTTTTCAATCTTCATTTGTTTATAACTTTTGCAATTGTTTATATGCGGGTTTGAAACTTTTGCACATTTTTCTAGGTGTTATTCCGAATCCAACGAGCCCTCACTCATATTTTCACGAGCTTTATTAAGCATTAACACGGCTTTGAACTTGTGAACTAGTCTATATATCTCAATGCAGCGGTGGTGTATGTTTTGGTGAACAAATGCTCCTAAAAATTGTTAACAAATTTGTTTTTAATAATACTTATTTTAACTTTTCATAAGATTAATTTAACATAGAATGGATCATACATTTTGTTTTAAGAATGAATTATTTTCTTCATCCATCCAAAAAATGATTCAATTATTTATTACTTAATTTATCCAATTTTATTTTTTAAACTGTTTATTTTTATTTAGATTAGGAATAGAATAATATCAGTGATCTATTTTAATGGAAATGAATCGGTCATTTTTTTTTTATTCAAAATTGAAATTAATGATCCAAAAAAAAAAATTGTTGATTAATATATTTCTGTGTACACAATTTTTAAGATATGTATACAATTATAATAATTTTTAAAATAATTTCTTAGGGTCTTAAAAAATAATAAATTAAAATAATTGAAATTTTGTAATTTAAAAAAATAAGTAATGTAAATATTTGTAATTGTCAATTTTTTTGAAATTAAGAAGAAAAATTATTTCAATTGTTAATGTGGAAAAAAAATAATTTTTACTATTGCAAATATTCATTTTTGCAAATTTTTACTTCTACATTACGGATTAGTTTATTAATTTTATCGAAAATGCATAAAATAAACATTTTTTGCAACCTTGGTTAAAATACGCGAATTTCGACTAATTTAAAACGATGTTTCAAACAATTATTTCCAATACTCCAATAATTCGTCTGCAAAAAAAAATTATATTGTGTACTTTATTTTTAATTTATATCAATAATGTCAAACAAATAATTCTAAATTTAGTAGAAATCAGCAGGTATTGACAGTAATAATAATTTCTTTCATTACAATTCAAAGATTAATTTTAAAAATATTTAGATCACGTAAACAAAATTCCACGTGTCTAATACCTATAACCAAAATGTACATAAAACGAAGCGTGTATAAGTATGTAGATTTCGCAAAACACTCTTATTATACTTGACCACAATTAAAAATGTTGTTAACAATTTGTAGGAGCATTTATTCACCAAAACATTCACAACCGCTGCATTGAGATATCGGGCATCTGCATCATGTAACCAACATAACCTTAAATTTTAAGTTTTTCAAGTTTATTCTCATTTTTAATGTTTGTGAACGCATTTTTAGCTTGGAGCCGGTACTGGCTCTAAGCAAATATTTAAAAATTTGCGTAAATAATTTTTCAATATTGTTGATTAATAGAAATAGACTGCTAATTACAGGTTAGATTTCCAACCTACAAAAAGAGTCCTATTTTATTGGGACAAAGTATTTAGAACTTCATAAAAACTAGATTTTGGTTGAAAATACGGAAACCAGGCAGAAATTTTAATAATAGTTGCGTAATACTCTTAAATCTTAAGAAACACATATTTTTGAGGTTAGTTGTGACGTCAAGCGCGGATGCCCTTACTGCCGTCATAAGGTGGAAAGCCGCATCTAGATATATGTCATAAATGAGATTCTAATAATATATGAGCATCCAAGAGTTCTGCAGTTAAAAATATGATTAATAAATTATAAAGTATAAAAACATAAGTGCATAAAAAGCAGCTACATGATTTTCTTAATTAATATTTACTAGTTGGGAAAAAAAACAAACGCCTTTGTTGCTTTCCTCGCCAACCGACAATTTACAAATGGGCTATTCTCCTTATGACTTATGACGGCAGTATAGATGTGACTTATGCGCGTCTTGTAGGCAACGCAGCAGCTACGAAACCATTTTATCTTTGTCGTACGCATTTTTTATTTCTTTTCAGTTATCGTGACGTCACAAGAGCAGTGTCTTACGTTTGGAAAAAAATTAAACAGGTAAATAAATTCACACCTGCTCGAAAATGATGGGTAAAAAAAAATTTCAAAAGCAAATGTTCAATTTATTAAATAATGAACAGAATGGTATAAAAAAAAATTCGTTTCACCGTTCAAAGTGGTTTTAATTGAAAATAAAAAAATTAAAATTTTTATAACTTTTTTATTAACAATTTAAAAAAACATCCATTTCTCTGAAACGAATGTTTATATTTTTCTGAGTAAATAGCAAAAATTTTTTTTTACTTTATTAACTTTTCAGCACGCTATGATTTTTTAAAGTTGTACATATCATCCCTTAATTTCTAACCAGCCTAACTCCGTTAATTTTAGTAATACCAAAAAAAGTCTAGAGATCATTTTTATATAAAATTTCATGCTTTATAATTTTTATTTGAAACTTTTTTTACTAGCTTTTACACATTTTGAGTAATTTTGAAAAAACACTTTATTTTATTTTTTTTCACCCCTTCCCGGGGGTTCAGAAAAAAATTTCTTTCATCAATCGTGTTCTAATACATCAAAGTAACTTAAATCAAAAATTCAAGTATTTACCTCAAAATTTTGATTTGTCGACTTATTTAATTGGACTATAAAGGTTTATGTCGTTATTAATTTCCCTAGAAGCTTATTAATTATTTTCTGAATTGTTTCGAATATTCTGGTTGAGCTTGCGCAGTACAAGATCTTGCGACACCTGTTGAGTGGTTAGGGTTTACCGGTCTTCTTTTACGATCCGGGGAAGCAAGCGGACATGTGAGGAAGCAGTGGAAGATATTTGTTGAGGTATTATCCATAAATAATTTGATTGAGATTAGTCATCATTTGTTGGGAATAATTGGGATTGATTTATCTTCACGCCGTTATTGCTTGGTAAAGCATATTTTGCAGCAGTTTGCTGGATTAGGGCTACTTTCAATGACTTAGGTCACATGTCAATGGTGGACGTACATTTCGGCCCGAAGAGGGTAAGTTCAAACTATTATTGTCGTTAGGCGATTTATCATAAATTTTAAAATATTTTAGGCAACTTGTAATGGGTGGTGTTATTTATCTTGGTTATGATTTCCTAGATATTGTTGGATTTTTTTTTACATGAGGAATTATTTTATGTTAATTTGATGTCGTGAACCCTTCTACGTAGAAAATAATTTTGAAGCTTGTATCGAAGACGCAGAATGTTGTAGTTGCTGTTATGGATCATTTTTAATTGATGGTAGCGATTTGGTTTGGTTTGATCTCGTCCCGAAGATAACTGGAAATTTATTCAGTGCACCTTTCCAATCTTTTGCTGAAGATAAGTGTTTTGCTTTATATATATTTTTCTAAATTAACACACATTTTCTTGGAATTGATAACATGTAAATTTTGTATATTTTTTTTTTAAATTTTATTGCTTAGCTTAGTTAATCTATGTCGTTGGCTTTACAAATAGTTCCGTCAAGGAGTCAAATTATAAATGTAAAAATAGTTAAGTCAAATTTGTCATTTTGTTTAAATAGACGAAAGGTCTATTATTAAATTTTTGATTCATAGAGTAATTAAAAATGTATGAGTTTATTATATGTAAATAGGTATACTTATACATATTTCTTTTAACTTGGGGGGTTTAAATAAATTTATAAGGATTTTAAATTTAGAAAAGGTTTTCATGTAAACTACATGCAATATTGCATTTGGTACTTATTTACCGAATTAATTAAAAGGCTCATGTATATAATTGGGTATTTTGTTATTTTTCAACCATGTGAAACGTGATTAATAAACATTTGTTACGAGCTTCAACTGGTTTTTATTGATGAAATTCTTGTAACCATATAATAATATATTATTTGTTTAGGTCAACTATAGTGTTGGTAGGTAAGCAACCAGTGCGACTGTATGTGCTGGGAAGCTCACGCCTGAGATTCATTTGAACGAATGCTAGCTGAGGACTGGTGAGGTTTTCAGAGTCTCATTAATAGGTGGTCAAAACCACCGTAGCAACAAATTTTATAAACAAATAGATAAATTACGTATTTTTGAAAAATATTTTTTTGCCATTTTATTTGTTATAAAATATTATGATTACAAAAAATATCTTAAACATTGTAGCTATTCTTGTTTTATTATATGTAGGCAAATATACCTATATATTTAGATTTATTTAGATTTTAATCAAAGTTAGAAAACACTAACGCAAATATTAGTGGGAAAAGAGCAGAGCGTTTGCCCTAAAAAACTTTATGACAGCATCAAGAAAGGTGATTATGAAATTCTTTCTGCCGCGATTTTATTATTTTAATTTGTTTCGGTGTGGTAACAAGTGCAATGAGAAGTCCTGAACTAAATCTAAACATTGCTTCAAAAAATATAAACAATGTATGTGTCAATATTAGAATTTTCTGCTATTTTTTCATATTATCTCCGGTCTTAATAATCGCAAAAAATGAAAAGACAAATTTTGAATAAAAATAGACAAAAAAAACTTTCTGATAATTTGTTAACTAGCAAGAAAATAAAAACCATTAAAAGTTACTATCTATATATAATTTAAGAAATATAGTGTAATAATGCATAACTCTATAACGAAAGTGAGTAAAACTATATCTTCATTGCTTTATTTTTCGAGTTGTTTATAAAATAATAAAGTTAAAAATATCACGTGTCTGTCTATTCAAAAAATAAAGAAATTTCGTGAAGTATACGTCATTACCTCTAGGACTTCCGTTTTAGCCATGTATTTTTACGGAATTGAAAATTATTTTTTCTGTACAAAAGCATTTCTTATAAACAATGACTATTTCATTTTAAATTTCCAACTGCTCAGTTAATTTGTTGTAATGTATTCTAATGTTTTGATTATTTAATTTTAACGAATTCTAAAATAATTTTGTATGCTCTATTTATACATTTAATTTTCGTCATAGTAATAGGACTAATAATTTTTTAGTTATATTTATGGCTAAATACTGTAATATAACTCTATCTTGCTTTAAACAGGCATTGTCTTGCTTTGTATACCATTGGCTACAGTTATTTTGGCATTTGAGACGCTTTAATTGTTCTATTGCTCTGTGCAAGAAAGCAACATGTCACCAGATTTAAGTTGAATGTAAGTAGAAGAATGTAAGGAAAAATATACTCTAAACGAGGCACAATGCAACACCACAGGAGGGAGGGAGAAAGAGAGATCACGCGCTTGTCAAAATATAAACAGAGTTCTAACAACGCTTAACATAATTGAGGCGCTCGCGCGCAAACCCCGATAAATCCACAAAAAGTCAATTTTGAGTTTGTAATAGTTTCATGTATGTTAGACTAAACTCTACAAGCCTATATAATCTTTGGTAACCAAAACGCGATAAATCCCATATAAATCTAATGTTAAAGTTGATCCGATAAATCCACAAAAAGTCAATTTTGAGTTTGTAATAGTTTCATGTATGTTAGACTAAACTCTACAAGCCTATAAGTAATCTTTGGTAACCAAAACGTGATAAATCCCATATAAATCTAATGTTAAAGTTGACCGTTTCGAACAAAACCAGATAAATCCAATATAGTTTTTTGTAATTTCCCACAACTTTGTGTGTGTGGATTTATCGGGGTTTGCACGCGAGCGCCTCAATTGTAATAATTTTTCATGTGTAAATAAAAATTCAACCAATTCAAATTTCATGTCAAAAGGTCTATTTGTTAACTGACAAATCCATAAATTTCTCAGCCAGTAAATTCGCAGAATTTTGATTGGATTATTTATAATTTTACGTAGTAAAAGTTTTTATTTTTATGTTTCTATAAGATCATAAAATTATTTAAGACCCGAAAATCGCAAAATGCGGTGACAATACGAAGAAATAAATTTTTATTTAAATGGAAACAACATAAATTTAAAAATCCGTTGTGTCTTGAAAAGTGTTTTCTGGAATCTATAGATGACGTAAGCTTTTTCAGATATTTAATTGCATTTTAAACGACCTACTAATAAATAAGCGTTCATTGTGCACAAAAGAGTTTACACACAAAAGGAAGAGGTTAGCCTAAACTAGCCATATACATTAAGAAAACATATTATGACTGTACACAGTATTAGTCCACAGTACATCGTTCTTTTTTTTAATGATTAGTAACAGGCTGAATTTTCCTGAGTAGCTTCGTTTTGACGAGACGTCCAACTTTCCTCTCTGCGAAAATTCTCGGTAGTGGTAGCTAACAGCAAAAATTATTTTTGCTATTTTACACGAATTAGACAATTCGACAACCTGTCAAATTAGTTTGGCAATATATTTTGCATTCATTAAACGTTTGTTAAAGAGTTTGTTTTTCGATTGCCTTGGTTACGTTTGCGCGAGTTAATTATAATAAGCGCCGTGTTTGTCCACAACAACATAATTTGACAGATTGTCGAATTGTCTAATTCGTGTGAAATAGAAAAAATAATTTTTGCTATTAGTCCAGTCATTGAAGGTAAAATACGGCGATACTGTATAATTTTACCAAACAGCACCGATTTGCACAACAAAAATTTGGATTTAGGTTCTACTTACCCTCTACTCCAAAGTTGACCCTGTACCGGGGGTTGCTTCCACCCTGGGGGTGGATGCCACCCCTTCTCGGGGGGTGAAAAATGTTTCATTGAAAATAAGCCCAGGTATGGATAGATTGACTAATTCTAAGCAATTTTTGTTCTATAAAATTTTTTCTGAAAGTCGATACTTTTCGACTTATTCGTGAGTGAAAGTGTCAATTTTTCAACCAATAAACCCACGTTTTCAGACGGTTTTTCGCGAATGACTCAAAAACTAAGTATTTTATCGAAAAAATCATTCTTAGTAAAAATATAGCTTATAAAAAAACAAAAGGAATGGTGGGTGGTTTATGGTGTCTGTAGTCCCAATACAAACGGAGTAATAGCTTGTTGAGGGTTGGTTCTTATTCGTCAAACGCCAAAATTGAAAGTTTCAACGTGAAGTTGCCAAAAAACAATGCATTTTTCGGGGAAACTCATGGAACCTTTTTTGAAGTGCTTGGAAAAACCTTTATTTTTGTTTTTTATGAATAGGTGTAAGTATGCTGTGCCTAAATATAGCTATAATGTGTATTCATCAATGCTCCAATATACGTGTTCTGATATCTGCAAAAATATGTGATTGGTTTTTTACCCATAACTTGCTTAGTTTTTAAGTTATCAAGTCCTTCAAAAAATCATTTTGTAGGTTCTTTCAAGAGCTATAAGCTCATATAATATAATTTAATTTTCTTTCAGCCCTTATTTTTTAAAGGGTTTGAACAAGTTACTATTTACGAACATATGCAAACTTTAAATAGCCATATCTTACTCAAGCTTTATCAAAAAAAAAATAATAATAAAACGAAAATTTTCAGAAAAGAAAAACCTACAATTTTGTACTCTACAAAATTTTGCGTATCATTAATAGTTTTTGAGTTATTTAAAAGGCAATTTTTTGCAAAATTACAAAAATACTCTTTTCACTTCAAGCTCAAATTGTTTCAAAACTAAGCACTTTAAACCGGTTAAACTTCTAGAGCATGTTACAAGTACATGAATAAAGTAAATTGTAAAGTGGTAATGATTATTTTCAATTGGGGTGGTAATTAGGGGGTGATTTTCACATTTTTTTGACGCCGAAAAAAATAGGGACGAACATTATTTTCGTCATAACTCGGTTTTGATGCTAGGGACTTTTATAACAAATAAAAATAAAGGTTTTTTCAAGCACTTCAAAAAAGGTTCCATGAGTTTCCCCGAAAAATGCATTGTTTTTTGGTAACTTCAACCTTCAACAAGCTATTACTCCGTTTGTATTGGGACTACAGTCACCACAAACCCATCATTCCTTTTGTTTTTTATAAGCTACATTTTTACTAAGAATGATTTTTTCTATAAAATACTTATTTTTTGAGTTATTCGAAAAAAAACCGTCTGAAAACGTGGGTTTATTGGTTGAAAATTGACACTTTCACTCGCGAATAAGTCGAAAAGTATTGACTTTCAGAAAAAACTTTATAGAACAAAAGTTGCTTAGAATTAGTCAATCTATCGATTTCCGGACATATTTTCAATGAAACATTTTTCACCCCGAGAAGGGGTGGCATCCACCCCCAGGGTAAAAGCAACCTCCGGTACAGAGTCAACTTTGGAGTAGAACCTAAATCCAAATTTTTATGAAAATCGGTGCTGTTTGGCAAAATTATACGGGAAATAGGTCATTAACTGGACTATATTAGCTACCACTACCGAGAATTTTCGCAGAGAGAAAAGTTGGGCGTCTCGTCAAAACGAAGCTACTCATCAAAATTCAGCCTGGTACTAATCATTAAAAAAAAAGGGCGATGTATTGTGGACTATATTACATTAAATTGATAAAACTATTAAAATAAATTTTTATATAATTATATAAAATAAAATATAAATATTGCATTACTTTTAATAACGATAATTTAACTATCAATATACAATTTTTTATTATAACCATTATACTAGAGAATTTTATGCTCTACCGAAAAGGTATGTATAGTGTGTGTGTCTTGCTTAATTTTCAAAATATTGGGGAAAAGCACATTTTGTTGCAATTATTGTTAGTAACTTTTAAACCCGAAAAGAAAGAAAAGAAAAGAATACCACACTTTCTTTTTAAGAGTGTGACCTGCGAAGACTAATTAATGTCGGGCACAAATATTTTATATGCTTGCACCAATAATAATTATTATTTTTATTAGTGCAAGCATATAAAATATAATCAATAAAAGAAAATATTAAATTTTTGCTTGCCATACTTAAAAGGAAACTTTGTGCTTTATAGTACGTCGGGTACATGGCTATATAAGCCAAAAAGCTGCACTTTTTGATTGGGATGTGCCACTTTCTGTGGTCATAGTTGATGCCAAAAAGTAACTTTCCCTATAGGGAGCCACTTTAAAATCCATGCAGAACACCAAAATGGTGGCCATTAAAGATGTCCGCCATTAGCCACACTAAATGTTTTTGTATCTCAGCTCCTAATGGTTCGATTTCTATTTTCTTTTTTTCTGTTTGAAAGCTGTTGTAAAGAGGACACTTTTGTTCCTATACATTTATCTCTACACCTTTAGGGTTCCGTGCAATTTAAAAAAATGTATATTTCTAATTTTTAAAGAAGTATCCGTCTTTGCACGGTGGGACAAACTGAATCTGAAAACTTATTTCATATAATGCAACTTTCAATTGACGTTAACTTGGGACAGCCGGTACGTAGTAGAGGTCATTGTAATCACTTTTTTAGAATTAAGCCTATAAGTATACCGACAATGAAATAAAATTAAATAAAAAAGTTATAAATACTTCAAAAAGAACTTCATGCTTTCTTGTTATTCGATGACAATCAATTTTTGCTCATATTTGACCCATAAACTCGGAAACACAAACTTGCTGTCTCAAAATAAGTACAGTTTCAAAAAAAAAAATGCATCAAGGGTTTCTTTTACTATTATACCTAATGTTACTGTACTATTAAAACAATTTGTTTTGTATATCTCTGTTAGGTAAATAAACGTAATTTAATTTCTACCCCTTTGCGTCTTTTTATTCTAATGTGAATGAGGCAATATACTTTAAAAGTGGAAAACAAAAAACGAGGACTAATTCAAAATATTTAAATACTTATAGACCTACCACGGAGTAATTACATTATCAGTTATTAATAATTAATGTCTATTTGCATAAAAAAATAACCTAATATTAGGTTCTTTTAATATATCTTCAAATTCATGACAATGAATAATAAAAAACGTAACTGTTATATTATTTTGGAGTTCAAAGAATGAATATATTTCCTTTATTAGCTGGCCCTCCAATAGCGCCTCTACTGTAAACAGTAATGATAGTGGCGCAGTATAGCAAGTACTCCTAACCATATAATATTGTGCTACGTGACGATGCATGCATCAAAGAAATATATATTATAAAAATATAACCTACTGAGGCCCACTTATATTGGCAACATCGCTGGGACGGAGAACGAACGCTAACTATATTCTTATATACAGCGGGCTTTGAAACGATCAGTAAATATATCCAGGCTCTGAAATATGCCATGTTTATGTAATTAAAAGAAAAATAATAATTATCTACCTCTAGTGGCTTTCTGTTAGAAAAGATGCATAACAATCGCCATATTTAATAAATTTGTTAATTTATACACTCGGGAAATGCCGGGCTTATGAACGACCGGTCGATATATCGGGCTACACAATGTACCGTCTATACCTATATATATATATATATATATATATATATATATATATATATATATATATATATATATATATATATATATATATATATATATATATATATATATATATATATATATATATATATATATATATATATATATATATATTGTTCTGATATGCGTTATTTATGAGTTTGTATTTAAATTTTCATGATTTGAAAATAACCAATCAGAACCCTTGCCCAGAATGATTGTTGAAATGATAAACTTTCATGAATTGGAAATTATTTTTTTGTTCAAAATAAGTATTTTTAAATTATTATTATTATTTATTTTTATGCCGTGGACGCCAATACCTGTTAGTATAACCTAGTTGTGAGCATGAATCAACTGCGCATTGCCTGCAAACAGTTGCTCTAATCCCAAGAGCAAATTCATGGTTGTATATGAATGAATATGGGATTTAAATAAAGAAATGTTAAACCCACGAATAATTAAACAATGTATTAACATAAGATAATTGGAAGATTATATAAACAAAAAAAAATGTCTTAAAATTAAAAGTCGGAACCTTTACTTAAAATTATGTATGCTCGAGACTTTACAACGAAAAATTGCCATTTTTAAATAGATTGGTAAGGTTACTTTGTCATTAATACGTTAAATGGTCTGAGCTCGCTTCTTCAGTGTCTGTTACTGTCATCTGGATGTTTCTATTCTTTCCCTGAAACTTCTTATTTAAATTAACTGGGCTTATCTGCGATTTGGATCCTTATATTCATTCCTTTGTTAAATGTACACTCCATTCATGTAATAAACTATTTTTCTATCCGGATTTTTATACGAAACTTTAATTGATAACTCTCTATGACTGCTGATAAACCACTGACTTCTGTCTCCTTTTTTTTTAAATCCAATTTTTTTTTTGACGTTGATATTTTTGGCAAACTCTCACGACATTTTTCATTTCATTTTTCATTTTTCATGACCTTTTTCATTCCAAAATCATAACTTTTTCCTCATTCATTTTGGAACTATAAGAGTTTGTTTCTTTTGAAACTTCGTTTTATTACGAAAGTTTTGATATAGGACATGACCTATTTTAATTAAAATAAATTCTCAAATTTACAAATTTTTCATATTGATAAATTTCCATTAAATTTTCTATTTACATAAAATCTCCTATCTATGGTTATTCAACATGGTTACCTAACTATTTCCTATTATTTACTTTTCTATTTCTATGTTTCATAAAGTTTTTATGCACAAGTTTTGTTTTTATTGCTCTATAAAAACCTCAAGTTCGCCGGTACGTGGTATCGCGATGAAAACTATAGCTGAATATTCTTTACTTTATAAAGTTCATTTGGGATATTTACCTTCACTTGAGCGTAAACTTATAGTTCCTGCACACTATTGCTGGTTATAATTGTCAAATCATCGTAGCATTAACATTTATAAATTAAAATGTTTTTCCCGGAGCTGAAAGTTAATTCCTCGGAATTTTTTTTTTTTTTTTGAAACTTAGTTTTGTCCTTTTGGGTGATGGAAAGTGTTTCTATTCAATTAAGAGTCCTAGAGTTCACCTTTATGTACCTGAATGTATTTTGGTATCCCGCAATTACCGACACTACGTTTTAGCATAATGACTTTGTAAATGTGTCTTTTATTTTCACCTATTCACTTTTTATCATTACCAAACTTATATCTAGTGACAGAATACTGTGACGTCATAGAACACAACCGAACTTGGAAGGTAACCAATCAAAATTCACGGCAGCTCTAGCGTCGGAAGCGGGTCGTGGGAAAGGTTTGTGACATCTGACAGTTAATGCAATAACCTCACCATAATTTATTTATTCATCGCACAATTAATAATGTTAAAAGCTGTTTATTATAAACTTATTCGGGCGCCAGCCAAAGTTAATTGGCAGAAGAGGATGGAGAACAAGACACAAAACTTAAAGGAAAAACCAATGTAAAACAATATAATTTAATATAAAGATTAGAAGGTAAATACTTGTATAATGGGTAGAACAAAATAATAAAGTAATAAATAATTGAGATATGGGGTTGAAGTTAAAGCCCTCCTAATTAAATGAATCACACTTAGGTAATCATTATTAGCATTAGCGTAAAGAAAAGTTTGAGACTATTAAATATGGATATCGATAAATCTGTATACAGTTTATGTATATTTTAGGACCGTAAACAGCTGTTCAGGGTTTCACAAACAGAATACACTCTGCTACGCTGAGGATCACTTAAACATTTACATAATACGATACAACAGTGATAAAATAAATGGACAATAAATAAGTATACGACAACGGACTAACTCCATCCCAACTGAGGCTATTATTTCCCAAATCGAAAACTCTATATCCCACCTTCCAGACAACCAAGCTGAAGAAACCAGACATTGACATTTCCAGAATACTGCGAACAGCCAAACCTCCCAAATCAAACCTACCCTTACGAGAAAGACGAACCCTAAAAGACTTACATAACAATGACGAACTTATTATCCTACCAGCAGATAAAGGTAACGCCACTGTCATCCTCAATACCTCTGACTACCTACGAAAAATGAACGACCTGGTAACAAATACTGATTACAAACAAATTCAACGCGATCCCACCACCTATTTAGAAAAGAAAACCAAAACAATCATCAATAACTCTGACCTCCATCCAGATATTGGCAAACCTCTAATTCTACGAGAAAAGTCTTCTCAAATTCCTAGAATCTACGGGCTTCCTAAAATTCATAAACCCAACATTCCTTTAAGACCTATTGTTAGTGCCTTTCGGTCCCCAACCAACAAACTGGCTGGACACTTAGCCAGCACCCTTCAACCTATCGCCGAAAAAGCGTCATTCTATGTCAAAAACTCCGCTTATTTTATCGACCTCCTGCAACAATATCCTATTTCGCAGAATGATATATTAGTCAGTTTCGACATTGTATCATTATTTACGAATATCCCACTCTCTGAAGTCCTAAATATCCTCAAAACCAAACCCAACATTTCTCCCAGTATCATATCCCTCCTAAAACATTGTTTGTCAAACACCTATTTTCTCTTCCAAAATAAATTCTATAAACAAATAAGTGGAGCCCCGTTTGGGATCACCTCCATCCCCCATCATAGCCAATATCTTCATGGAAAACTTCGAAACTGAAGCCCTCAACACTTCCGACCTGAAACCTACGTATTGGTTAAGATACGTTGATGACACCTTCGTTATCTGGCCGCACGGTAGGGATTCCCTAAATACTTTCTTGTCCCACTTAAACAACATCCATCCCAAAATACAGTTCACCATGGAAGTGGAGAATAATTCGTCCCTACCTTTCCTAGATGTCCTTATCACTAAAAATAACACACACCAATTCTCTTACTCTCTTTACCGAAAACCCACCCACACAAACCGTTACCTAAATGCAAACTCCCATCACCTCACAAATAAATTCGGTCGTCAACACTCTTATAACAAGATCCCTCAGACCAACTGACAGCCATAACAGACAAACGGAATTTCACACATTAGAACACGCACTCGTACAAAACGGTTATGACCGAAACCATAGAAGACGGATCATAAATAAAGCACAGTACCCACCCCAAACACAACACCCGGATACATCCCCACCTGAACAACACAAAGCCTTCCTACCTTACATCAAAGGTGTCACAGACCGAATCTCCAAAGTCCTAAAAACAAACAACATAAAAACAATATTCACCACACAACAGACTATTTCCAACCTTATCAAGTCCCCAAAACACTAAGTCCCTAATGACTCCCATGGCGTTTACGAAATACCTTGCTCCGACTGTCCTCAAACTTACATTGGACAAACAAACAGACGCATTAACAACAGGGTATACGAACATCGCCTAGCAGTCAGAAATACTGACCCTACCTCATCCCTAGCACAACACCGTCTCAAGACTGGACATAACATAGACTTTGACAACACAAAAACAATAGCACCTGTATATTCCCGAAAAACACGAACGATCCGCGAAGCAATTGAAATCGAGAAGCGTCCTAATTGTTTAAACAAAAGGGACGACAATCTTCGACTTCCAACTGCTTGGAAATCACTAATATCTCCACTAACTACACAACCCTCACTAACACCACACAGCGACCCTCCTACCACGCGCCGTTCCGTACCAGTGCTCACCATACCCACCAATCCTACTATAAATACCTCACCTCAACCCACAACTCGTCAGTTCTCCCTAAGAACTGAGATTGAGATCTTAGAGACGAACCAAGGTTCGACCTAGGGAGTAGGCAGATTGAGGCCCCGGACTCGAACCCTTCCTAGACTTCCTATATACCTTTATACCTTTATACATATATACATATATACATATATATATATATATATATATATATATATATATATATATATATATATATATATATATATATATATATATATATATATATATATATATATATATATATATATATATAAGTGTGGCCAATTCCCTTATTTTTGAAATGAGGATGTATAGAGGGTTGCTTCAGAGAGAAATTACGTTTAGTAAATACTCTGCCTTCTAGAAGCATATTTTTGAACATTTGCTGCCCGTCTCAGGCTAACCAATTCGATTGTAGTGAAAAGCGACCGCGAGATGGCGTCTTCGATTTATTTTGCATGTCGCAGTCTTAAGATTGTGAACATGTACCATGTCACCCAAAATCTCGTTGCCAGTCACTGCATGCCTACCTTGCACTGAAGAGAGCCAACGGCTTGAAACTGCAGTCTGCAAGTGATGTGTAGTGACTGACACGAGAGTAACTTTAATTAGGAATAAATCTTTCGGTCGGTGTTTGCTAAAATCGAATTACAGCGTTTCGTAGTAATATGTGATTATTACACTTAACGCGCCAGACTTGCAATTTGTTGTATGTCTGGTCAATTTCCTTATTTTTGAAATGAGGATGTATAGAGGGTTGCTTATATATGTATATATATATATATATATATATATATATATATATATATATATATATATATATATATATATATATATATATATATATATATATATAAAGTGGACAAGACGAGATCATTTTTTGATATTTGCTGTGCAGAACGGGATCCATTTTGCAAGTCGAGATCCCGGTGGTCCCTTGGTACCCATTATTGTACACTGTTGGCAAATTGAACGCTCGCTGACCAGTTGCTGGCCAGTGGGACATTTCGTTTTGGGCCGTTTATGGCTTACCACCATAAAAGTACCAATTATGATCATGCTGGCTATGGTGCGCGTGACCATTTATATGCCAATGATGAATGTTTCCTGGGATAGTTTCTAAAGAAAGTACTGTCCTATTAAAATAAGTATTGTTATGTTTCAACCCTCTAGAGACATATAGAAAAATCTAGAAGATTATAGACACAGACATCCTCTAACGTAAGTTAATAAATTGTGTTTAGTGTTACCCTGGTCTTATAATTTCCGAACCCACGATACAGGATGTTTACAAAAAGGGTGTAAGCACGTAACAGCATATATGCTCACCATAGGTATATGATAATTATTGGAAAAGTGAAGTCAAGTTAAGCATTAAAAGAAGTGAATAAAGAATTCTCTGGCTGCAGCAATGTTGTTTTAATTTGTTGTAGGTATAATAAAAAGTGCTGTGCGAAGTTTTTAAATAAATCGGTCCATTGCTTCTTGTAAAATTTAAACAGTTATTGTTTCAACGTTGAAATGTACTGCTATTTTCCTAATTATCTCCAGTCCTACTAATCGCATAGCAAAAAGAAAAATACCAAATTATTCGCAATAAAATTTTGAACATAACTAGAAAAATCTTATAAATTGTTAATTTGCAAAGAAAATAAAAAGCACTAATAATATTGCCTTTTTTGGATAATTTAAGAATTATAATGTAATAATGCACCAATTTTAACGAAAGTTTGTGAAACAAACTGTTATTTAAACAAACTTCAAATAATTCTAAAAATTATCTTCAACAAGTGAACTGTATATGGAAAGTAATATTTTCGATCTAATGCAATTGTTTTCTCATGCTATAACAAAAATACTGGTTTACGTACCTAGGAGCAAAAATTTGTAATGTTCTTCTCAAATTTCTAAAAGAAATAAATTCATACCTAATTTTTAAATAAAGAAATCAAAGAATGCATTAGCCAACAAGCTAGAAATAAAATACACCAATTTTAATAGATATAAGAAAGGATTATGCGAGAGTTTTGCATTCAAATACATTTTTAACTGTTGGAATGATGACGTCACCACTGTTTTGTTTGGTTGGTTGATCGAACCTTAAATTAAATTTAAAATTATTTGTTTCTTATGAGGCACCGAAATCACTGAAATGGAAGAGATTTTAATAAAAAAATAATAGGACTCAGATTCTTAGCTAAACAGTTCTTGTTGTAAAATTGAAAAAACCACTGCCCAAAGAATCATTCTTTCCACATCCAGATTTTCCATCCAAGTATCTCACAACGAAAAAAATTTGTATGTGGGAATAATTGTTTATGGAACTTTAATAACATATTATTTGAAATTGTCTACCCCAAAAACCCATAAAACGATATGCCTCATCGGTAGTGGGGGTGGGAGTGGTAGAAAGGGTGGTAGTAGTGGTGGATGAAGTAAAAACAATTTTTAAGGCCTTTGGTTCTTGTACACATACTAAATCACAATTTTTTTTTTCACCCCTTTTAATAACGAGGTGGGGGTAGTCATGGAGGGTGGCTAATGCCAACAAAATTTTTGAGACCTTACCTTCTCTTATATATACTAAATACCAATTTTATGGACTCTTACTTGCTTGATTTATCCCAATTTACTCCTCAACCCTTCAACGGAATAAGATCAAAATATAATCTAGTTCCAGATCTCCTTAAAATACATTTATGTACCAAACAAGCAATATCTTAAACGGTTCCAGGGTAATCGTGCGCACAAAAAAAGTTACAGACCGACAGACAGAATTTTCTTTTTGGTCAAACTTAAAACCTCGACGTTTCATGACATTCTAAGCCTATTTGAAAAATAAAAAATTTCAAATTTTTTTTTGCATTTCTATACTTTTACTGGACGTGGAAGTAATTAACAGCTGATTACCCCACTCTCAATACATTAGACAAAATAAAGCCTAAAAGTTGATGAAACAGATGCCTCACGATTAAACAACATCATGCATTTACTAGTTTAAATAGAAACGGTTTGGATGGCATCTGACGGCTCATCTGGTGAAATGAGAATCTCCCGGTACTATTAAACATTATCCTTACTTACCTTACTATAAGCTATCTGAAGGACTTCCTATTCAGTCAAGTATGAAAGAATAAAAATAAAAATAATGATAGATATAGAGAAGAAAAATATATATCTACCCCTCACTTTTGCTTAATTAAAAATATGTAATAATGATTGATTAGACTTGAGTTGATTAGGACACGACTTTAACTGATAATAATTTGAAATTTTATAAATTCCTGCCCACGATCAAATGGCACACGCTGTATATTATTGCATTTTTAAATTCTGCATAATTTTCTAAATCCAATGATACCACATTTTCCATTTAAATGTGCCATTACTACTCCGATTTATTCTAATTGTCCCGTGCAATGCTAGAAAAATCTAAATCCCCTCGAAAATACTAATTGATGTGATTTATGAGCAAATAGTTGAGCAAAAGTTCATCAAAATGGTTTTTGGGACAAAACACAATTTTTTCGAATGGAACCAGGATCTTATTACACGCGGTATACTTTTATATTATGCAAGAATCTACTTTCCTGTACATAAATTATTTTGTATTCTATACCTCAATAAATATTATTATTATTACCTACCTATATTATTATTATTATTATTATATGTTCAGTTTCACGAAATTTGTTTTCTGTTGTACTGCTGTAGACTATGATAATTGCTGACCAGGGTATTTATTATTAAATATTTCACAAACCTTTCCAGTTCTTATTTTTTCTTTATTACCGCATCCATCATAATAATTAGAATATGTATTTTCTGAGTTTCGGATAAATAAACCATAATAAAGTTGATTAAATAAGAAATCTTATTAAATACACTGATGCCTGCGAGTAACTTTCAATAAAGTGACAGAAATTGGAAACAAAATATGCCCACTTGATAGTCTTTTCAAAGCGAGTTTATGGTGTTATTTCTGGGACACTCGAATTCCGCACACATTAATGAGGGTCACACTCGAATTGCGCACACATTAAAATCAGGTACTTTATTCCCATACTGAACTGCGCTCACTGCTCCCAGGTACTAAAAGTAGGAATAACTAAATATTGTCTAAATGTTAGTTGTGGCATTTTTGTAATTTTTCACTGTTTCTTATTGGGATACAGAAAAGTTAAGGATTAACTAACAAACTAACAAAACTAACAGAACTAACAAACTAACACACGCAGTTCGAGTGTCAAATTAGGAGTTCATTAGGAATGTGAGCGCAATTCAGTGGCACCGGTTATTTCTTTAAGTTTCATTACTAATTTTTTAGTGTCTACCTTAAAAAAGCTTTTTGGTGGATACAATTTCGCATTTAAAACTTTGAAAGCAACAACAGATCAGTTTCAACTACTATTTGAAACCAATCATTTAGCAAAAAATACCTCAACTGAGATTACAAAATTTTACATTTTCAACATTACTTTTCTCAATAATTAATGCCCCAGATTTAGAAAATTTTATACTGCTGAATAGAGAATCAAAATCCCTTTCGGATGAGATGCCGCACAATTCCCTTCCTAATTTAAAATTTTTCGGGGGTAGTCATTATTCAGAGGGGGTGAACGCGGGGGGTATTATTTTCATGCTAAAAATTAGCAATTTCAAATTAAAAATCGAAAAAATGAATTTATTCCATATATATGGACTGCACTGTATGACTGGTATATGAACTTTCTTAGAAAAAACAAATTAGATATGCTTTTTATTAAGCATGAGTGTTAATTAGAACATAACATAAAGTCATTATCATCTCATCTTTTTAGAAGTATATTTTAAATAGCGTATTCAATCTTTTATCCATGACTGTACAATGCTTAAATTATATTTCTTGCTGGCATTTGCTTTGAATGTTTAAAGTTGAAATCATAAAATGTTATTATAAACTTGATCTCTAAGTCTGTATGGGTATTACGGTATTTCTATAATAATGGCCAAAATTGCTATGCTAGCATAAATATATACACATATTATGTCCGCAACGTTGCCAGATCTAAGGATCTCAGCGTAACTACAAAGTGTTAATACATACACTTATACAGAAGGAGCATCTCAGCGCCCCCACTAGTGAGATTTTATGAACTATTGATGTATAAAAATCTCTAAAATGTGACAAAATGAGATCCATGGTAAAATTTAAATTTTGGCGGATTTCATCCTCTACAACCAATTTATAATGAATACACAGCGAAACAAGTCGAGATCCGAAATCGGATCTCGACTTGCAAAATGGATCCCGTTCTGCACAGCAAATATCAAAAAATGATCTCGTCTTGTCCACTTTATATATATATAAAGACGAGATCATTTTTTGATATTTGCTGAAACAGAAAATCTTTCCTCAATATTAGGCTTGATGTTGAGATGCAGGATTCTGTAAATTTTTTATATAAAATACTTATTTGAAAACGACATGATGAAGAACTTTAGCTAACTTACTGTTTTCGTATAATCACTATAATTCTAATCAACCATATAAGATCACAACACACTTTGTTACACAAAATATAGGTACTTATAAAAGACTTAACAAACTGTCCAAACCGCAAAGTTAGCTTACAGAAATTTTAACGCAGAGGCCAAGCAAGTTCATGGACATGCTTGAAAAAGTATATAAATGGTGGATGCTGCTCGGTGACACCCTTGAGAGATTTTTCATATTACACAATGCGCATGCCTAATATCATTTAATTGCCGAATTACCTTCGCTGGCCTTTGGGTAAAAAATTACATGCGGTTCTTTAATGCTAACCTGCATATTACCATGAAAGTACCATCAACATATAAAATGAAGCAGCATGGTTGCACATTAATTGAGCACTTCTGGTTATTATGTGACAATTCATAACAACGTAAAGTTATGATACGCCTGCATATAATTTATTATGTGCCACTAAAGGCTAGCCTATGCCATAAGAAAGCCACTGATCGCTACAATGGCCCATTTAAGGGTCGCAATTTTTGTGTTTGCCAGGATGTTCCTACTGTCCTTAAAGAAAAGGTAAAGTACGTTAAAATACTACTTTTAAAACTAAATCATTAATCAGATAGCACATGCGGCATTGCTTGTTATGCCAGCTAATCAGTATTGCCGACTTATGAAGGCCGCGCAACGAGTAACGAGGATCCCCTTCATGTCATATAGACGGAAAGAGAAACATAATCAAAGATTGGATTAATTCTCTAAAATTGTCTTCAGGTCTACTAAGCACTCAAAAAATGTCGGCGCCTTTGACGATCAAACACCCGCATCTCACCGCCAAAGACGCCAACATTGTTTACACGCTTAACAAGTGTGTATCATTTCACTATTTAGTATAGAATCCAGGATTATTAAAAAAAATATTCAGTTCGGAGAAATACGACACGAGCAAGTAACCATCTGTTTCCAAGTCAAATAATCTACTGCAAGTACCTATAACTCAAAGAAATCCTCAAACTCAAATAATGCGTACATTTTTGTAAAACTAAATAATATAAAACCATTAAAAAATATTTGTGTAAGTTATCATTGTGTCCTTTTTTTTTCCTCCAAAAAATATGGTCACCATATACAGTATGTCCACAGTTAGAGTGGATAAGAAGATAAACATTTTTATTTCTCGTATTACGTGGAAAATTTATTCTTCATAAAAAGTTTTGCTTCTGTTAAAAATATGATTGCCATGTAGTAAGGTAACATGGCAGTACAGGGCGTTCAGAAAATTTAAAAAATTGAAAATTATGTAGGAGTAAACTATGTTCAATTTTAACGATAGGAAAGAAAAACTGCCACTAAGAAAAGCTGTTTAGAATTAAAACATGTCAGAATTCCAATTTGTGGATAAATCTGTCTAATTCAAATTTTCAGAAGTATCAAGTGGTATCATGCGGTAAAACTTAAAATAAAAATTATTTTCTTCTTACAAAAATTATTGCATAAGACAGGTAATTATATTAAACCACTTTTATTTTTAACAGCACTGAAAATTTTTTAAAAAAGTCGAATTATCCAGATTAGCAGATTTATCCACAAATTGGAATTCTGGCATAAATTTTAATTCTTATAACAACTTTTATTAATGACAGTTTTTCATGTCGTTAAAATTGAACGTAGTTTACGCTTACATAATTTTCAGATTTTTTGATTTTCTGAAAACCCTGTACATGACAT
Organism: Rutpela maculata; assembly: GCA_936432065.2. Taxonomy (NCBI): domain Eukaryota; kingdom Metazoa; phylum Arthropoda; class Insecta; order Coleoptera; family Cerambycidae; genus Rutpela; species Rutpela maculata. Next base: position 141,914,859 of record OW386286.2, read on the forward strand.
GTTAACTTACTCCATGGCAATCAGATTTTTAACAAAATGAAAACTTTTTATGAAGAATAAATTTTCCGCGTAAAATGAAAAATAAAAAAGTTTACCCTCTTATCCACTCTAACTGTGGACATATTGTATATACCTAAAATATATCTCTACGAAGATTCATTGTAATTTTCCGAGCTTGTTTTCCTACATTGTCACATTGTAATTTCGTATTATTTATACCAATCGACATGGATTCAAAGCAAAACAATTTTTATCGTCCCGCTGCGACCCAGTCGACTGACTGATCAATCAGAACTACCTACTTACTGATTAACAAACAATATTTAAAAACATGGACCATAGACATTTCTGTAGATACAATATTCATTTACGAAATCAAAATAATAATATTCGACAGCTCAATTTTATGTTTTAAAACATATAAAATAAATTAAACTTCAAAAAATGTGGACGAATTTTTACCATAATTCGTAACATTGTATATAATTCTATCCACAGTATTTCTCGTTACCATTTTCTATGAAATTGATAAGCAATATCGGCTAAGAAACACGCGATATCCTGTTTCTCTCTAGTCTAATAAAACTGTGCTTTTTCAACGATTGCTTGGGAGGAGGGGGCAATTTTCTTCGGGAAATGCAATTTGTATATTATCAGGATGTTGCAGTAAGTTTTGTCCAATCTGGGAGTGAAGCGTTTTTTGGAAATCGTTTTTCTTTAATATCTCGGGTTTTCTTTATCGGATCAGGCCAGACAAAAAATCAAAATGTTTGCAAATAAATTATGAATAAATCTTCATGGGGCCAAATCCGATCTTCCATTTTGCAAACAAATAAAAATCACGAAAATTTCTAATTTTACGTAAACCGAAATTACTAATAAAATAATTAATATCTTTTAATGAAACTTTGTAAAATTATAGAACTTGTAGGTCTAATATGTTAAGGGAAACAAATAGAAATATTTAACATTTTATCCAAAACCCGATATTTTTGAAAAATGTCTGAAACTTCATAAAAGAGAAGGGGAAATTGAAAAGAAAAATGAAAATCTTTCTCAATTGAAAAAACCTACTGTAGACTAAAATTTCAGCTAGGTACTTTATTTAAAAAAATTATCCCCATTTTATTTATTTTTGGACGTAGATGTCAAAAGTAACGTTTAACGCAAATACGGTAAGATTTTCGATAACTCTTTAATAAGGTTTTCCTATACTCGGTAAAAACATTTGTCGAGGAAAGTATGTAAACTTACCTCAACAATGAACGTTTCAAGGGTGGATTTAAGATAGTTTCACAAATGACTAAAATTACTGTAAAAATATTTATTTCATCAATTAATAACAAATATTTAAATTTAGGTATTATTAAGTAGGTAGGTAAAATTTAGGTAGGTATTATTTTCTTTTTTTTTAATGATCATAAAAATACATTCATAAAAATAAAAGTTACTTAACCAATAATTTTAAAATATATACTCATGTCTTATTTTCTATATTCATTTTGTAGTAATTTCAAACTTGTTCAGATAATGAGCCATCTCTGCCTTGTACCTAAAAGAAAATTTAATTGTCTTAAGATTATGTAATTATATTTCATTATAACTTCAACATTTTTAATAAAAAGTTTAGTATTAGCGTTGTATGAATTTTTGCTGCTAGTGATTGACTAGATTAATAAAGTTCATTGTGCATTGGGCGGAAAAATAACAGACAGTGTCACCTATAAAGTCCGCATCACATCGGAAAAATATTTATTGACTCATTTCAGTTAATTTTGATGTTGTCAATAGTTTGTTCTTAAAAAATAATGTCAAATGACGTGCTTAAATGCAATCAGGTGATTTTCTTTATCGGTCAAATCTGCCTTTATCTGTCAAATTTGAAATTTAAAAAAATAAAAATCAAAAAACGACATTATATCTCAAATTTTTGAACAATATTGAAGGGAAAAAGTTATTTATTACCTAATCAATTTTATATACATATGTGTACCAATTTTCAACCTTCTAATAAAACTTTTATTTTTTTATGATTCTTTTAAGCTAATAACATTGACCGTATTAAAAGTGCACTAAAAAATAATAAAAGGATGTTTTGTTCTGATTTCTTTTTATAGTTTGACATGTGTATATTTACTTAATAAAAAATTCAATGAAAGTGGATTTTAGAATAAATCGTTGAAACTGGATAAACTTTGCATATGTTTGATGAGTTTTTGTATGCGCATTGCTGTTTTTCGAAAACGAAATGTATTTAAAACAACATGTTGTAACAAAGAAGCATTTAGGTGATGGCTTAAGTAAAAGTAAATAATTGTTTACAGGTTTGGTCAAATTCGGTTAAGTCAAAAATATATTAGGTTCAAAAAAATTGCAAAAAAATACAAGTTTTACTAGAAGTTTGAAAATTAGTATATGTGTATAACATTAAAAAATAAACATGTTTCCCTTCAACAGTTTTCGAAAATTTCAGATATAATGCCATTTTTCAACTTTTATTTTTTAAATGTCAACTTTGACGGATAAAAAAAATCACCTGATTGCTTTTGAGCACATCATTTGGCATTATTTTTTAAGCACAAACTTCTGACAAAATAAAAATTGACAAACTGATTAATCAAAATTTTTCCCATATGATGGCGACTTTATGGGTGTACAATATATACCTACAGTATTAGCAAAACAACCAACTTACCATTTCTTTAGTTTCGGGTTCGATATTCATTAAATATAAAAGTTTTTACTCGCAACCATGAAACTCCATCAAACTGTTTTTCAAATTTTGAGAGAAATTCCTCACATTCTTTTTTTTTAATGCTTTTTTGTTTTTTATGTTCATTTAGAAGTAATTTAACATTATACTTTTTTGGTTACTGAGCCATCTTTGTATTGAGCCTAAAAAAATATATTATTGTTATAGGAGTAATAAATTTTATTTTTCGTTATTTATGACTCTGACGTTGAATTTCGTAGTTTATAAAAGAATACTTACCACTTTGCTTTTTTTTTTCTCCACGAATCGTATTACTCTCAGAATATTTATCTTCTCTCTGATCAAGTTCAGTTATATCTTCAGTCATTGCTTCTTCAGTTATGTCTGTAATAAAAAAAAAATTTATAATTTTTAATATACAGTGTGTCCCAGGGTAGATGCAACAGGAGGCGTAGTGGACAAGAAATTTTCGAATTCTGGAATGGCACTTGGGGATTCAATCCTGCATAGTGTAAAACTAAGGTATACCAAATATGAATTGAGTCGTTGTTATACAGGGTGTTTTATAAGCAAATTTGGAAAAATTATCACTATTAAACTATCTTTATGAAAAAATGTTACTAAGAAAAGTAATTTAGAATGCAATTTTATGCCTGCCTACCAAATGTCAGGAATATTAATTTACTTTGTTGAAAATGCCCCTTTTTCAATAAATCAGTGTTATAATTTGATTGATGAGACGAAAACCTTTATTTTAATATTTATATGATTTCAGAGCATCCTCAATTTGCTAAAATAACTTTTTTAAAGTTTTCTTCGCATTATTCAAATTATATAACACTAATTTATTGAAAAAAAGCAGCTCCAACAAAATAAATTTATATTCCTGAAATTTGGTAGGGAGGCATAAAATTGCATTGTAAACAACTGTTCTTTGTGAAATTTTTTCATATTTTGAAAAATGAAGGTAGTTTATTAGCGAGAATTTTTACAAATTTGCTTATAAAACACCGATTTATCTCATTTTTTCATATCTCAATTTTGCACCAAGCAGGACTGAATCATTAAAAAAAAAATCGAAATTTTTGTGTCCTTTACAACTCTTGTTACTTCTATCCTGGGACACACATCGTTAATATAAGCCAAAAAAATATTACCACTTTGCTTTTTTTCGTCACGAATTATGTTATCTTCAAAATAACTCTCCCCTTTCTCATCAAGTTCACTTAAATCTGTAATGAAATTAAGCTGTATGTAAGTTCTGTTTCACATTTCACAATTTTATCATTTTCCTACTGTTTCTATTGTCTAAATTTGTTAAAGAAAATTTAATATCCTTCTTTATTATTATTTTTTAAGAAGTGCCACACTAAGACCACTGTTTGACCAATATACTGTAACTAACTAGTGATCTTCTTTATTAATTAATTTTAACCTTATATCTATATTAAAAAGTTAGAAAAAATTTAAAACTTACTATTTTCAGTTTCCGTAATTATAGATTCCATTGCTATTAACTGCACATCTATCTCACCAAGAGTTTTTCCCTCATCTTCTTTACTTATTCCTCTTTCTATCATAAGAAGTATTGCAATTTTAGATGTTTGGAAAATTTCTTGTGGTAACCTATGACAATAATAATAATAATGTAACATTAAGTCTTATCGAGTTTCGAATATAAAATTTAGAGCAAATAAATATTATTCTCATACTTCAAAGTTGTGTAGTCCCCAAAAATTAACAAATCAGTTCATATTATTCAATCTTATAAAAAGAATTATCCTGTTAAATGGAGAATACATTTTGTTTCTATTATATTATTCGTACAATTACACAGTGCGTTCACAAAGAAAGAAATAAATTCAGTAAACTTTAAACAACTTGGTTTTGCAAAAAAACGCTCGGACACGTCGATTTTCAATTTTGAATTGGTACATTTTGATACATAAGGCAAGTCAATGTCACTGTGTTTTTTAAATGTAACCTCCATTATTTTTGTACGGATTTGTACAGACGATAAAAAGACTTTTCCAAAGATGCAGTAAATGGACAACACATTGAACATGTAATAACTTAGGAACATTTTTAAGAAAGTTACTGCAACAAGTTAGTAAGTATCTCTCGTTTTTTGTAGATAATAAAAACCTGCTTACATCTTTAGGAACGTCTTTTTGTCATCTGTACAAATGTGTACAAACATAAAGGTTGTTACATTTCAAATAACAAAGTTGATGTTACTTCCGGAAAAAAACGGAAGTGACATTGACTTAGCAAATTGACCAATTCAAAATTGAAAATCGACGAATTCGAGCGTTTTTTGGAAAACTAGGTTGTTTAGGTAATATTGAATTTATTCCTTTTATTGTGAACGCACTGCATGTATTTATATACCTAAATTACAATTCATATAAAACTATATAGAAGACATGTTTAAGTATTGCATAATTACTATAGTAATTAGCATACCTATAAAATTCCTCGTGGGTCTTTTTTGTATGACCCATGAAGGAGGCAATTTGTTCCATTTCAACGTCTGTCAGGTTCAGGATTTGCAAAACAGTGGCTATTTGCTTCCTTAAACGCGAAGAAGTTAGTGTTTCCGGATGACGTGCACCACAAGCCATTGCATATTTTCTTAATATTGTCGATCCATTCATCCATTTAGATGAACTATTTAGTTGAGCAAATAAATAAGGGTTATCCTTCGGTACCAACGTAGTTTTGTTTCTGGTTTCTAACATCACATCGTATTTTCCGAGGAAAAAGGATCGCTACTGCCTTACTGCCTTTCCCTATTGTAACAACTCTTTTAAATCCTTTACTTAGTTCCTTTTCATCCTCAGTAAGAATGTTAAGACACTCCTATTGATAATGATTCGATTGAGGTGAAGTATACGTTTCTAATTTTAAATATTGAACGTCTCCCACTCTTTTTCTATTTATTAATATAGTCAGTGCAAGAGATATTTCAGAAAGATTTTTATAACTGTCTGTACTATAGGAAACCTTTAAATTTTCCATAGCTTTAGTGGCTACTTCATGGCAGTAATTTGTGAATAGAATAATGTCTTTGGCTATTGGAATTTTTTTTGGTTTATTGGAACATTTTTCAGTAATATCTTTCAGAGCCAAACTTCCCATCTCAAATTTCCAATTATTATCAACTAGTTCTCGAAAATGTTTTAGATCTTTTAGTACTTGATCATCATTTATTACTGGTAAGACAGGGTCTTTCTTAATTAATAATGTTTTTGCCGCCGAACAAACTGCCAGTAAAATCGTTTTAAAATGCATCGCCAAAGAAGGAGCCTGAAAGCTCTTGGTTGTTTCATTATACCCAGATATAATTCGTACGGCAGAAACAACTTTATCGAAATTTTCAGGTTTTAGTGCCTCCAAAATTGTATGAATTTTATAAATGTTCTGTAGAGGTACTAATAATCTGCCTAGCTCTGTGATTTTATTTGAAACTAAATTTTTAATATGAGAATAGAATAGAATAGAATAGAATAGAATACACTTTATTGCTGTAGATCTTAGAAGACATTAGCATTGTCAAAATAATTAAATATTTAAAACTTACAATAAAAATAAAATGTAAGAAACATTAAAAGTATATAAAACATTAAAAGTATATAAAACATTAAAAGTATACAAAAAGAATATAAAAAGAGAGCAGCAAGAGGAAATAAAAATTCATACAACTAAAATTAGCCTAAAACTAAAAAGATAAAAGAATTCGTTAAACTGTTGCTTATAATATAATATAATTAACGAATAATACAATTTTTTTTTATGTATTTAAAAAATCACTGAAAGAATAAAATGCATTTTCAAATAAATACAATTTAAGTTGTTTTTTAAATGAATTGGTATTATTTATTGATTTTAATTCTCCTGGCAGGGCATTGTAAGCCTTAATAGCGTTATAATAGGGACTTTTTTCATAAAAACTGTGGTGATGAACTGGTATTCTGAGATCTGGCCCATGTCTTGTTGTCATTACTTGATATATATCGTTATTTCTTGTAAATTCATTTGGATTTTGTTTAACGAATAAGACTAATTTGTATATATACAGGGAAGGGATGGTAAGTATTTTCAATTCTTTAAAGAATGGTTTACTGGAATCTCTGTAAGAGGCATTCACCATACACCTAATTATCCTCTTTTGATTAATAAATATTTTCTGCCAATATAGGGAGGAACCCCAGAATATTATAGCATATTCTAAAATACTTTGCACATATGAAAAATAAAATATTCTTAGGCTGTCTATCGAAAGCTGATTTCTCATAAATCGTATTAGATAACAGGACGATTTTAATCTTGATATCAACGTATTGGTGTAAGATTCCCCATTTAACTTACTATCTAGCGTTATGCCAAGAAATTTCACATTGTCTGTTTGTATAATTGAAGAACCCTTTAATTGAACATACAACGAATAATCAAGGTCAGTAGTCGGAGAAAACATTACAAGGGTAGTTTTATTTCCATTTAGGTTCAAGCCGTTCGAGTCACAATACTCAGTCATACTTGAAGATATTGTAGTAAGTTTATTTGCACAAGCCACTACGGATTCTTCAGTTGTCATGCATGAATTATCATCAGCATATTGATATAAAGTATCTATATTGATATGATCTTTTAAGTCGTTAGTATACAGAATAAACAATAGAGGCCCAAGTATAGATCCTTGGGGCACTCCTTGTAATACATGAACTTTATCTGAATAAAATGTCTGTAGTATTCCATTCTTAAAAGTTGTTACAGTAGTGACTTGAAATCTATCAGTAAGGTATGACTGAAGTAGTTTGTTACACGTGCCCCGTACACCATAACAGTCTAACTTGTCTAACAAAATTGAATAATTAATGGTATCGAAGGCTCTTGACATATCAAAATAGAGGCAAGCTACCTTTAAATTTAAATCAAGTGCCGTAATAATTTTCGATAATGATTGATAAATAGCCTGTTCCGTTGAGCAATGAGGCACAAATCCGAATTGACAATCTTTAATTATTTCATGTTTAGTAAAAAATGAAATCATTCTGTTATAAATGGACTTCTCAATAATCTTAGAGAAACACGGTGGGATTGATATGCCGCGGTAGTTTACAACATTTTCCTTATCACCTTTTTTATATATGGGAATACTTTTATTAATTTTTAATTTACTAGGAAATGTTCCTTCTAAAAAACAACTATTTATTATATCAGAAAGTGGTTCAGAGATTTCTACGATTACTTTTTTTATTAAATAAATGGGTATTTCGTCTAGGCCAGTTGATTTCTTATTTGGCATTGCAAGAACAATATCGATAATTTCTTGTGCATTAGTAGGGTTTAAAAACAGATTTGATTGATTTTGATTCATTATATTTGTTCTCTCTCCGACAAGTTGTGTTGGAGAAAGAGAGAAATGTTCACTGAATAAACGCACTAAAGTTTCCGGGTCGGTTACTTTATTGTTTAGCTGGTCCTTAATGGTTAATTCCTTTTGGTGTTGTTTGTTTTTGTTACTAATACATTTGTTAAATATATCCCAAGTAGCTTTTGATTTGTTTCCAGCATTTGATATTATATTATTATTTACTTGAGTTTTATATTCTCTTATATATTTTTTATATTTCTTTTTTTCAGTTTTGTATAACTCTAAAATATTATTACAGTTAGTACTGGTATACAATATATACAAATCCCTAATATAGAGAGACCATTGTTTAATCTCAGGGGGTATCCAACATTTATGTTCACTAGTATTGACAGCTCTTTTTTGTTTAGGAAATGCAATATCAAAATAATACAGAAATATGTTCAAAAAAGAATTGTACTTACCATCTGGGTCCCTTTCTGCATAAACTGCGTCCCAGTTCTCAGAATGAATAAGGTTTAAAAATTTATCACTGTTATCTTCGTTAAATGATCTTTTTACTACATAGTTCTTATTACATATTTTTTCTACAGCTTCATTGACAATAAGAGCTTGAGGATTGTGATCTGATATAGGATAATGAATAACCTCGCAATTCAATAAGTTAGTAGGTATATTGCTAAAAATATTGTCAATTATAGTGTTTGTTGCACTTCTGGTAATAGAATTTACATGGGCACTTAGACCGTAAGTGGAAAAAATACCAAGCAATGCTAGTGAACTATTTAACTGGTTACTATTAGGTTTAAAATCGATATTAAAATCCCCACAAACAATAATGAAATTCGTCCTAGTAAATAAAAAGTTTAGCATTTCTTCCAGTGATTTTAAAAATACGTCAAAGTTTCCTACAGGTGATCGATATACTGACAGTAAAATACAATTTGCATTATACAAAACAAACTTTGAACATGCATACTCTATGTCTTGCTCTATTCTAGGAAAATTAATAGAAAATTTTTCAATTTCGAAATTTTGCTGAGCATAAATGGCTACGCCACCATTTGATAAAGTAGTCCTGCAATAACTGTCCACTAATTTATAATTGGGTATTGAATACAATAAAATTTCATCAATTTTTAAGAAATGCTCTTGGATACATAAAATGGTAGGTGAATATTCATTTAAAAATATATCTATTTCAATAGATTTGTTTCTTAAACTTTGAATATTTATATTCATTAAGTTAAAATTTTGTTTTTTATTGTTAATGTATGTATTTTTAAATTTTTCTATAATACCTTTATTTTCATTTATTTTCTCGAAAAAATGTATAATTTTTAATAAGAAGACCTTTGGGCCAGGTCTCGGGTTTATATAATTCTGGTAATAATTCGTGATCGACACCTACTTTAAAGCAATCACTAATGGCATTTTTCCACTTGGGAAGAAGTTCTACTTCAAATTCATTATCGTGGAATTTTTCCTCCAAATAGCCCTTTATATCCGCCGCTGTGGTACCAGGAGTTGCCCTGCCTACGTATAACCATGCTCTCCTAGTCACGGCTGAGAAACTATGGCCGCCTTGACTGTTCGTTGCTGGTGGAGAAGCGCTTCCGAAGACCCTCTTCATAGAACGTCTATATTGTATGTTGGCGGGTTGCCTTTCAGAGACAACTTTACTAAACGCAGTAGTGGCCTGAGTAGTAATCGCAGTTTTATTTTGAAAAGAATTCATACTTTCATCACACCCGATATCAGCAACCTTTTTTGCCTTTTTATCAGGCCTTTCATTATCAATAAATTTCTTATTATTATTTTGTTTTAAATTGGCATTTGTGGAATTTTCTACCACTTTATTCAAGGTGTTCTTATTTTTATTTAACGGCTCACCACCCTCCGTTAATAGCCGTACGAGATCAATATTACTATCACGCAAATTTTTTACTTCTGCTTGCAGATTTGCGATAGTCTCGTTTAAAATTGAAACTTCAGATTTTATTATTTCACTAATTAGCTTCTTTATGCAATCGTTTTTAAGTATATTTATTACACTATCAGTAAACTCGTCACTTTGTTGATTCGCTTTACCTCTTGTAAAGGTCATAATATTTATAATAATTTTATATTTAACAATTAAACACAGAACTATTTAAAACACGTTCTCACTTCTACGCTGCTCACAGATACTGATGATGCCCTGATATGAGGCCTCTTGTGTTTTCGTATATAATCCTCTGCGTATTGGCAAATAATGGGATCACTCTTACCATTAAATGAAATTATATCTGCCTTCATTGTGCTAAAGACCTCGGTTTTCAGGCGTAACCTATTTAAAATTTCTGGATTCTGTGAAAGCTAACATAGTTTGACCCTCACTTGCATAACGAACAGTTTTGGATTTTTCCTCCGACTTTTCATTATTAGGAAAACAATTTCTTGCATGCCTTCGTAGTGAATTTTTCATATAAAAACCTTTACAATACTTACAAGGCAATAAGTTTTGAGGTAAGGTATATTCCTTATTGGAATTTGAGGTAGGTCTCTGAACAGGCCTAATTTTATTTTCAAAGAAAACAGAAAAGTTCCTTCTTTTCGTAACACATTTATAGACCCTTTTCTTTCTTTATTTCCTTTCTTAAATTTCAAAATGTTGATAACGCTTTCCTCTTTTTTATGATTCCGAAATAGGTGTCGAGAGAAATTTTTAATATCTTTGTTACAATAACAACATCGATTTCTTTTATCCCAAATTTTACCTTTGCGGCGACTTACTTCCACCAGGGGAGATATCAATGCATTATTCTTGAAATTAAAAAAATATATATATTTTAGGTGTATTAGTCGAACCTAATTTAAATAACCAAACTCTTACCTCAGTATAAAATATATGTTTTCTTCGTTTAAGTTGCCATTCTAAACAGGAATCTTTTTTGCAATTTCTTTTATCGGCGGGGGAAATATCGATATATTCCTCTTAAAATAAAAAAAAACAACATTTTTTTAAAGTAACTTAAAGAAAAATTTCTTACCAGTATATTGACCTGTTTCTTACTAAATGTTTTCAATTCAGTATATGTGTTCTCTTCATTTACAGGAATATTTTTCATATTTTCTTTTATTTTATCAACCTGATCAAGTTCTTTAACTTCTAATTTACTTTCAATCGCCTATAAATTTAAAAACAAAGTAATCCTCAAAGGTTTGTTCTATCTCATGGAAGGTAAATATTTAAAATGTTTGAAGTTTATAATTTTTTTTATAAATATTACATTTTTATTCAAAACTCAAAATGTTAATTTCTTGACATATAATTTTAAGGAATATAACTTTAAAAATGTAAAAACGTAATCAAGGGAACATAATTAAAATTAAACTCGAATTGTAATGGGTAATTATTTTTTTTGCCTTGTCAACATTACTATTCTGAAGTAGTTAAATATCTTTAAATTACTTTTCATAAATACATTATTTTAAGGCAATGGTGGCCATGTCCAAAAAAGAAGCATCCGATAGGAAAATATTCATCATTTGTTTCCAGATTTCTTTTCTTAGTACATATATTTCAAAAAAATTATAAGACTACCTAAGTTAGAACCATACAAGAATAGTGTTATGAATTTTCACTCAATAATTTTCGTCGTTTGCAAAATAGTTGCGTTATGCTAAACTTCCTGTTTCGTACTACTTCCACATCCAAAGGAAGTGTCAACGCAACAAAAATTTGGAAAAAGTTTTGTAGAGGTTTAACTTACGATTTTTTGAAATATTTGCGTTTTAAAATTGAATTTTAAAATTGAAAATTGCAGTTCCCGGTGGGACACCCTGCATATACCAAAAATATACTTTTAATTATTCGATATTTTTTCATCACTTCCGGTTTCCTCGAAAATTACCCCAACGTTGAATTCTAAATGGAACACTGCATAATTTAGCATTTTTGGATTCCTGAGCGGATTCTGAGCACGATTGTAGTTTTTTTTTTTAATGGGATTATTTCATAATTTGTATTTACATTAAATTCGCAGTCTAGGACTAGTGATAACTCGTATATGTAACGGCAATATGGTCGTTAAATAATTTTTTCTTCAAGCGTATTAAAATGTTTAAATTATGTCACCAAAAACAGAAGTAGAAGTAGGACATTGTTTTACTAGTAACAAAATGTTAGTACCGAACGCCACCGTAGTGGACATTGTTTTACTAGTAACATAATGTTGGTTCCGAAAGCGCCGCCGTAGTGGGTATTGTTTTACTAGTAACATAATGTTAATACCGAAAGCCACCGGTGGCGCGCTATCCACTAGTCACTTGTCATATTGTGTCAACATGTAAGACTGTAGTTTGAATATTTGTACATTTATGATAAATAAATGAATTTTTGCATTTTAATACGCTTGAAGAAAAAATAGTATATATTACACGGAGTAGAACGCCTTTTTTTTGTGTTTCAACACAAAAAAAGAGTGCGTTCTACTCCTAGTAATATAATATACTATTAAATTCAATTTATAATTTGAAAATGGTAGTTCCCGTTAATAGCTGTGACGTCAATGGTTACGCATGCACAGTGTAGTTCAGGCAGTAACTTTGTATGGCAGCCATGAGATACAAACTTCACCATTATATTGACATGTGTGATTGACCATTTGTTTTTGCCGTTTTCGCTAAATGTCAAAAAAATGCCACTTTTGAATCGTGCGTGCTGAGCCAAATTTTCGATTTGCCTTATGCAATTTACGATGCGCACCAACTAGAACTCTTCCTCTTTGCGTCGCGACATTGTACGGCCTTCCAGCAGGTGTTTTTCCAAAAATATGAACGTTTTAAGATCGCATGTCATTGCGCTATTTTCGGATTCGAAATGCATGCTTTTCTTTAACTATTTTTCGCCGATATCTTTGAAACGGTAAAAGCTAGCCTAAAATAAAAATACCGTAAAACGAGTTCGTTTCATTACGAATCTTTTGGTTCTATCAGAATATGATTTTTTGTTTTGTTTCGGAGATATTTACTGAAATGTATGGCGATGTACGGCAAAAATCGTACATTTTCTGTTTAAAAAGTGGGTAACTCCTTAACCTTGACTCCTACACCAAAAAATTTAAATAAAATTTAATTTACTTAAACCCTTTTTTTTATTTTTTGTCTTACGACAAAAATGAGGGAATACAAGGGGCGGAAGTGAAAACTTTTTTGTCTCAGTAAAATTTCGCCATTTTGTCACCGTCATTAATTGGTAATTAACTGAAATTGATCACAAATACGATATCCTCTTAATATCATGTATTACCTAGACGCTCCATTAATCTCGGCCCTTCGAAGCAAACGTTTTTGGATAAAATGATTTTTTTCAGATTTACATGCATTTTCTAGGAAAGCCTAAAATTTCTTAAATTTTCACAAAAACCTAGATAATTATCAGTTTTCTCAAAATATTTGTAGACACCAATTCTAAAAAAGATTGATCGAGCTTTCCGACGCACTTTTTATTTTTCCCTAACATAAAAAACAACAAAGTTATAACCGAAAATATGCGTCTCTTCGCATTTCTTAAAATTTATAAAACATTTGCAAACTGGAAAATAGTTAAAACATTAGTATCTGTACATTTGGTATTGACAGGGCAGCAATCTAACAACAATAAAATTACCTTTAATCATTGACGTCATGCTTTAATAAAATTTGAAATAAGTAAGATAGTTTTTGCGATTTTAATTGCTGTTACGTTATCCTCGTATATTTCACTGTTCAAATTAGTAGCTATTTTTAAGTTTCTTACACACATGAAATAACCCCATTGAGACTGTTTGACTTTTTAGGGCCATTTTTATTTCTGCATCTAGAGTGCTGTGAATGCACTTAAATTACTTTATTTGGCTAAAACGATAAGAGAAAAATATAAAAGTGAGATTTTCTTGCCCAATTACCCATTATCATGTTATGAATCGTTAAATTCGTTTTAGTTTGATGTAATTAAATTACCAAGTAAGTCAATTATATGAAATGCATAACAACAAATGGGTAATTAATCTTTTTTTAAAAGTAATGTGCCTAGCTCTGATAGCAACGTTTGACAACATGTAATTTAATACCTGTACTGCTTCTTCATTGCCATCATTTGTAATATCATCAGCCCTCCAAGGTGGTACTATCACCGTCAACCTCACTTTCTAATTCAGGTTTCCAGGACTCCTGCTATAATTGATTAGCTATTAATATAATTATTGTTTTTTATTTACTTGTTATATTACCGTTGATGGCGTTGATGAAATACTAGTTATTTCAGAGCTCTCAATAATTTCCTTATTCATACTACATTCTATTTTTGGAATCGATTCTACTTTTGTTTCTGAGAAGCTTATCTGAAATTATAAGAAATAAGACTTCACACACACACACACACACACACATAGGTACAGGTATAATAGGTAAGTATCAGTGGAGACATTATGTACCTTATCTAGATTTTGTAACTCTACCGGTAACTCTTTAGATACTCTTTCAAATACTTTTACTTCTTTCATTTTATTTGGTCTGTTTTCATACCACTGTTTAAAATAATACCAGGGGTCTTCCATCTCCTCTGAGAATTCGTATTCCTTTGCATCCGAATTGTGAGCGGCTTAAAGAGAAGTCTTAATTATTAGGAATATAGAAAGTAGATAAATCATAAATATCTAATATGTGAGAATATTAAGACTCGGTTATGAAGAATGTGCTACTTAAGTACATGAACACATTAACAAATTCCTAATGGATTACAAAAATTCTTTTTGGGGATTTACTGTGCTTTATACATTTTTTGTTAATTACTTATTTTTAAATTGATTATGAGTAAGAAAAACCGCTGCCTAAAAATCACTACTTCCACATCCGCATTTCTCATTTAAACCTGTCATACACAAATTAAATTAAATTTTGTTTTTTAACCTTTAATTATATGATGGGGTGGCTGGGACGGTTGATGCCAAAATAATTTTTGAGACCTTTCCTTCTCGAATACATACTAAATAACAATTTTATTTTTTCCCTTTAATTATGCAATGGGGGTGGTAGGGTTGGTTGATTCTAAAAATTGTTTGAGACCTTTCCTTCTCATACACACATCAAATCACAATTTTATTTTTTACCCCTTTCATTATTGTCGGTGGGTGGTGGGGAGTGGATGATACCAAAATATTTTTTGAAAACTTTCTTTCTCACACAAATTTAATTTAATTTTATTTTATTTTTTTTACTCCTCTCCTTATGGGTTGGGGTGGTGGTGGGTGGTGAGGGTGGCTGATGCCAAAAAAAAATGTTTGAGACTTTTCCTTCTTATTCACAAACTAAATAAAAATTTTATTTTTTTACCCCATTCATTATGGGTTGGAAGTTGTGGGGTGGTGGTGTGGTTGTTATCATATTTCTCTTTGAGATGTTTACTTTCGTGCATAAACTAAAACTCAAGTTTATGGACTTGTACTAGCTTATTTTACTTATTTATTCCGATTTACCCTCCATCCCTACAACAGAATTATTTCAATATATATTTAGACTATAATCTAGTTCCAGTTTCCATTATAATACACATAAGTGTACCAATGTCTTAAGCCGTTCCGGAGTAATCGTGTGCACAAAAAAGGTTACAGATAGACATACAGACAAATTTTTCTTTTCGCTCAAACTATAAATCTCCCTCGATGTTTCATGATATTCTAAACCTATCTGCACAAATAACATTTTTGAACTTTTTTACGATCACTGTACCTACCACGCCACTTCGTGGAAGTGATAACTGCAAGGCTATTTGCAATTAACAATTAACTCAAAATTGCAAATCTTGAAAGCATTTTTTTTTATCGCCTTATTTATATTAACGTCCTGGCGGAGTTTAGCCGTAGGCTATTCTAGACTGTGTTGTCTCTTACATAACCGCAATCTAGTCCACTACTACCATCTCGGTAACATGTGAAAAACGCCACTACACATCCATACCCTAGCCAGAATTCGAACCCGGGACCCCGTGGTCGCAAGCCTAACACCTTAAGCACTGCGCAGTGCTAATTGATATAACAATTTTTTTTAGATAATGTTGATGCCATTGCAAACAAAGTGGGCATAACCACCGCCAGGATTTCACTGAAACTGCGGCAAATGTTACTTTCCATAATAAATATTATTCATATGATATACAAAAATATACAAGGCGTTTTATATAAAAACTAAAACTGTCGTTAAAAGTCTTTTCACGACATTAAAGGAATTGTTATAAAAAAAGTTGGAGTGACTATTTTCCTTGTTGACAAAATTAGACAAAGATTTTTCCCTAAACAATAAAATTGGATGCATGATTTCTTTGAGAATTTAGAAAACCTTTTCCGTGGTTGTTTTTGACACCACAAGCTTATTTTTTTATATTGATATTGGTATACTGAAAATATATCAATATTTTCTTATTTTAACTAAATCAACCAAGCCGCTTAAGAGACAAAAATACTTTAGTTTTTTTATCAATGGTTTTTTTTGAAAACGGACAAAATTTTTTTCATTATATTCAACCAAACTGTTTGCTGACGTTTTTTGTGAAAAGACAAACTTCTGATTTCTTTTTAATATCGGTATAATTTGTTTTTAGCATAATGAGGTTTCTTATATCGCAGTATTTTTTGTCGAAATCAGACGAGCCCGTTCGGGAGAACAAAATATTCTAATTTTACTTCCACATCTACGTAGTGGAGTATACTTCCACTCCACTACGTGATGGTAAAAACATTTCACAAATAGGTCTAGAAGGTCATGAAACGTCGAGATTTTTTGAGCAAAACAAATTATGTCTGCCTGTCTGACTGTAACTTTTTTTTGTGCGTACGATTACTCTGGAACCGCTTAAGACATTAAATTGGGTACATGTATAAATTATAATGAGATTTGGAACTAGATTATATTTTGAACTTATTTCGTTAAGGGTAAATGGGGGTAAATTAGGGGAAATAAGTAAAGCAACCCAATAAGTGTTCTTAAACTTCGGAACTACTCTTTATAAAAGGCCAATAACTCAATTTTTTTTTTTTTTGCATCTGCCACCCCCCGCCACAACTCCCTACCATTCCCACCACATTATTAAAGTAGGTACAGAAAATAAATTGTGGTTTAGTGTTTGTACCAGAAGCACAAACGTATTTGGTATTAGCCACTCAACTATCAACCAATAAAGGGGTTAAATGAATAAGAGAACAAGGGCTACAAATTTCGTTTGGCATCAGCAGTACCAACTTATACCACCTTTCACATTATTGCCGAAACAGTTTTTTTTTTATAATTTAATATTTATACAAAAAGCAAAGGTCTCGAAATTTATTTTGGCATCAGCCACCCCTCATACCACCACCACCATACTACCACATTACCAAAGGGAGTAACAAAAATTAAATTGTAATGTAAGAAGTAAAGATTTCAAAATATTTTTGGACATCAGCCACCTTCAAGAACGCCCTATTAAATATGTTATGCTACTGTGTTTAGGAGAGGATTCATTTTCATTACAAAAAAAATTAAAGTGCAATGTGAAAAAAAGTTCGGGGTAGTTTTTCAATGGTTGAAAAAAGCAAGAAGCTTTTAAATTAGCAATCGGCACGATTACTTTATGCAACTTAAAATAACTGTTTGAGAGGTGAGCGTAGATACGTATCGTATCTATTTGAAAAGTTAAGAAACGGTATTCGTGTTTAGTACTTGGACGGGCGACCTCCAGGGAAATTTCAAGATCTCGCCCCAAGTTCTAGCGGCTTGTATATCGGAGTATACGCAGAAGCTATGCAATCTCAGGCGAGCGTTGTATAGTAGATAAACTAACCTTTAGAGGGGATGTAAAGCTGGACTGCTTTACATCCCCTTTACTCTTGTCTATTAATGTTAGGCAAGTAGCAGTTAGACGGAGAAGAGTTTGGCAAAACTTTCTAGGTTGGGAGTAGCTCGTCTCCTGGCGTTGGTGATTGGCCTTACTCTTGGAAATAGACCGATATTAAAGAAATGAATGAATAGAAAAAGAAAATAGTTTTTAATTCATTTTTTGTCTTTTCAAATAACGGAGATATTGACTGTAAAGGACATTCTGGGACACTATCTATATAAATTGGGGTTTAGTGATTATACGAGGAGCCAAGATCCCAAAAATATTTTTGGCATCAGCTCCACAACTATTCGCTCCTTATCATTAGAAATATATTAAAAAAGAACTTTTTAAAAAACAATAGTTTTATTTTAAAACCAAATTGCACTAAAAATTAGAAAATAATTTTTACCTTTGTAAATAGAAAACCCTTAGCGCTCATAAAATATTACTTCATCTAATCATTTTCATTTACGTTTACATCTTATAAGCGCCCAGTAGTTTTCTATTTACAAAGGTAAAAATTATTTTCTACTTTTTAGTGCAATTTGGTTCCAAAATAAAATCATTGTTTTTTAAAAAGTTTTTTTTATATTACTTATTTTTAACTTTTTTAGTCTTTGTCATGTAGCTTATCGTATTCTACTCGTCGAACACATTCATCTGATACCTATGTCAAGAGTGTTGTGGAGAAAAAGGTAATCCGCCATCTTAAAGCGTCAGCCATATTGGATTTATAATGATGTCACGTATCTTATCGTATTGTACTCGTCAATCCTTTCATTTGATACCTATGAAGAAAAAGATAAGCCGCCATCTTGGGGCGTCCGCCATATTGGAGATATACTATATTGTATACTCATCAGAACCAAAGCTGTGTGCAAAATTTCAGCTCGATCAGATAACGGGAAGTGGGTGAAATTTCAATCACTTTTTTATATATAATACATACATACATACAGATTTCCAAGTATAATAACCATCGAAATGAGGGTAAAAAAATATAAAATTGTGATTTAGTGTATGTACAAGAAAGCATAGGTCTTAGTGTTTGAATGAAAAATGTGGATGTAGAAGTAATGATTCTTTAGGAAGCAGTTTTTATTAAATTCATTTATTTAATAAATTATTTTTATTTTTATAATTGTAATTTATGCAACAGGTCCATAGTGGCACTTTTTTTCACGAACCGTATGTGCATGAGTTTCATACGATATTTTTTCTACAATAGTCGTCAATTTCCATATTTAGACAAATAAATTTTAAAATTAGCTTAAACGTCAAAACAACTTCAATTGTTTTCAATTCACTCATGGATCCCGACTATACATAAAAACCGCTGCCCAAGGAATCACTACTTCCACATTCAGATTCTCTATCCAAGTCACTCACAACGAAAAAACGTTGTATGTGAAAATAATTGTTTATGGAACTTTAATAATATATTATTTGAAATCCTCTACCCCAAAAACCCATAAAACGATACCCCACATCGGTAGTGGGGTGGGGGTGGTGATAGGGGGGTGGGAGGGGGGTGTGGATGAAGTAAAAAAATATTTTGAGGTTTCTGGTTCCTGTACATGCACTAAATCACTTTTTTTTTTCATCCCCTTTAATAAGGAGGTAGGGGTGGTAGTGGGGGTGGCTAATGCCAAAAATTTTTTTAAGACCTCAGCTTCTCTTGTATATACTAAATACCAATTTCATGGACTCTTACCTGCTTGATTTACCCATTTACCCCAAATTTACCCCAATTTACCCCCCAACCCTTCGACGGAACAAGATGAAAATATAATCTAGTTCTAGATCTCGTTAAAGTACATATGTGTACCAAATTTCAAGTCAATATCTCAAACGGTTCCAGAGTAAACGTGCGCACAAAAAAAAGTTACAGACAGACAGACAGACAGACCGACAGACAGACAGACAGACAGACCGACAGACAGAAATTTTTTTTTTGCTCAAACTTAAAATCTCGACGTTTCATGACATTTTAAGCCTATTTGGACAATAAAAATTTTAAAAAAATTTTTTGTCGTTACTATACTTCCACTGGACGTGGAAGTAAAATGAAATAATGTTACTCTTTTTCACGCTCTATTTTTTTTTACTATTACCATAAACATATGTTTTGCGCACCAAAAATCATGAAAAAAGTACCGTTTTTTTGACAGTCGTAGAAAGAACGTTGTTATTTTAAAATAAAAAAACCGCTGCCCAAGGAATCACTACTTCCACATCCAGATTCTCTGTCCAAGTCACTCACAACGAAAAAACGTTGTATGTGAAAATAATTGTTTATGGAACTTTAATAATATAATATTTGAAATCCTCTACCCCAAAAACCCATAAAACGATACCCCACATCGGTAGTGGGGTGGGGGTGGTGACAGGGGGGTGGCAGTGGGGGGTGGATGAAGTAAAAAAAATATTTTGAGGTTTCTGGTTCCT
This sequence comes from Rutpela maculata, assembly GCA_936432065.2. NCBI lineage: Eukaryota > Metazoa > Arthropoda > Insecta > Coleoptera > Cerambycidae > Rutpela > Rutpela maculata. The sequence continues at coordinate 141,935,274 of OW386286.2, forward strand.
GTACATACACTAAATCACAATTTTTTTTTCATCCCCTTTAATAAGGAGGTGGGGGTGGTAATGGGGGTGGCTAATGCCAAAAATTTTTTTGAGACCTTGGCTTCTCTTGTATATACTAAATACCAATTTCATGGACTCTTACCTGCTTGATTTAGCCATTTACCCCAAATTTACCCCAATTTACCCCCCAACCCTTCGACGGAACAAGATGAAAATATAATCTAGTTCTAGATCTCGTTAAAGTACATATGTGTACCAAATTTCAAGTCAATATCTTAAATGGTTCGAGAGTAAACGTGCGCACAAAAAAAAAGTTACAGATAGACAGACAGACCGACAGACAGACAGAAATTTTTTTTCGCTCAAACTTAAAATCTCGACGTTTCATGACATTTTAAGCCTATTTGGACAATAAAAATTTTTAAAAATTTTTTTGTCGTTACTATACTTCCACTGGACGTGGAAGTAATACGAGATAAAGAGTTCTAAAGCAAGAGGCTCGAGAAGAAAACAAAACAAATAAATACGTATCGATTAACTTTTAATATTGTAGGTAGCTACTTATTTATTACAGTTCCTATTCACAAAAAAAATTATTTTGTATAATAGTGAAAGATTTACCAAAAAAAAATGGTAATAGTACCAGAAGAATAAGGAGACGAAAAGTAAATCGAGAAAAATATATACATTTTTTAAGGATGGTCTACCCATTTTATCAATTTCAAAAAATTATATATTGTAAAATAGTATCTCGAGATTCTACTAAAAATAATATAGTAAGCCTATCAGAACAACATGATAATTACAACAGAATTATATATACAGGGTGTCAACGGGACCACTTTCCGGCCGCCATTTCTTTATTTTTTAACGTATCAAGACAAAACTGCGCATATGTCACATGTTACTAAAACGACATTTTTTTATCTATTTATCAAGTTTTTGCGACTTCCGGTTTCACCGGAAGTGGCCCCTACTTTTGATTATTAAACGGATCACCCTGTATATTTTTGTATTTTTCGAATCTGCATATAACTGTTCTAATACTATGACTCTTTCCGTCATATTGAAATTTTTGCAGCCAATTGTAATTATTGCCGTAACCCCCAGACATTGTTCTAATAAATCATCAAAGAAATCACTTTGCGAAATTACTCAAAATTTTTAAATGAAAGTATATCACTTTCATACTACATCTAAATGTAATTTTTCAATGCCAACCTAACGAAGTATCACAACACATCCTGGTGGGGCATTTTCTGGTTGGTCACGGGACATTAGATGGAAAATTAAAGTTGTCTGAAAAATTTCAAAATAGCAGAGTCATGAAATTAGCACAGTCATATGCAGAATAACCTCTTCCAAAAATTAAAAAATAAACCGAGTGTTTAATTTTAAAATCATAAATTTGGGTTACTTCCGGTGAACCGGGAAATTTGACAGATGGATAAAAAAATATCGTTTTGGTAACATGACACATGCCTAGTTTTATCTAAAAAAAAAAAAAAATAAGAAATGGTGGTCAGAAAGTAGGTAATTTCGTTGACACCCGACATATTTTTCTTTTGATGTTCTCATCATCTAATACACTACCAAATGTCTTTCTCAATTTTTTTTCTCAAGTGTGCCCATATTGTATCTAAAACGCGTATTTTTTTTGAAATTCTTAATATTTCTTCTTTTCACCTAAACAGTTAAATATTAAGGGCTAATATTTGGTAAAATAGTAAGTACCACTCATAGCAATCAAGATAAAAAAAAAATGAACATCCAAGCTGGGGCCGATTTGCCAACCTTATCCTGCTACACTCTTTCGTTAATTTTTCTGTTCGCAAAATGTAAGTTATAAAAAAAAGAATACTTACCTATATTTTCTTCATTTTTCGTTAACACCATATTTAACATTTTTTTTGCACGAGACATGATTGCAGTATTAGTATTGGTAGTATTAGACAACGAATCAAAATCACAAATGTGGTTACGGATACACGTAGAAATTTTAGTCAAGCCGCGATCCCTACTTCTGTGTATTATTTAGTCTAAAATTTCAATAACATGCTTATTCATTATTATACGACTTTCGCCGCCATCCTGTTATAATTTCAATCAAACCCAGAATCGATATACTTACTCATTTATGCACAGAATGTGTCTCCTAAGTCAATCTGCACAATTATTTTCTTTTAATTTTAAGATACATTTACAATTTAAAAACCGCTGGCCAAGGAATCACTACTTCCACATCCAGATTCTCTATTCAAGTCACTCACAACGAAAAAACTTTATATGTGAAAATAATTGTTTATGGAACTTTAATAATATAATATTTGAAATCCTCTACCCCAAAAACCCATAAAATGATACCCCACATCGGTAGTGGGGTGGGGGTGGTGATAGGGAGGTGGTAGTGGGGGGTGGATGAAGTAAAAAAATATTTTGAGGTTTCTGGTTCCTGTACATGCACTAAATCACATTTTTTTTTCATCCCCTTTACTAAGGAGGTGGGGGTGGTAATGGGTGGCTAATGCCAAAAATTTTTTTGAGACCTCAGCTTCTCTTGTATATACTAAATACCAATTTCATGGACTCTTACCTGCTTGATTTATCCATTTACTCCAAATTTACCTCAATTTACCCCCCAACCCTTCGACGGAACAAGATGAAAATATAATAGTTCTAGATCTCGTTAAAGTACATATGTGTACCAAATTTCAAGTCAATATCTCAAGCGGTTCCACAGTAAACGTGCGGACAAAAAAAAGTTACAGACAGACCGACAGACAGACCGACAGACAGAAAATTTTTTTTCGCTCAAACTTAAAATCTCGACGTTTCATGACATTTTAAGCCTATTTGGACAATAAAAATTTTTTTAAATTTTTTTGTCGTTACTATACTTCCACTGGACTCAGATTTGTTACAAGAAATTGGATACTGTTGATAGTGAAAGAACTTACTAAAATCTCCAGCAAAGGAAATAACCAACTTAGTTATTATTTAAATACCTATTTGATTTAAATAAATAGGTATATTATAACCGGACAAAAATTTTTAATAATCATCACTGAAAAAACATTTTTGTATAGAAATCCGTTTCATAATAGACTGAACTCAATTATCAAATAAAAAATGTCTGTCTGTCTGTATGGTCTGTGTGTGTAGACCGCCTCTTTTAAACACGATAACTTCTGTTAGATTTACAATTTTTAATTGAAACTTGGCACATATATAAAGCAGCAGAGTAGAATATTCCCTATTGAAATTGGGCCATATTCGTCACACAGGGTGATCACCAGGGACCTACAAATTATCCTTTTTATGTAAAAGAGGTTTTATTTTAATTTTAAAGTAAAATGTCACTAAGGTTATTGATTAAGCACACAAAAATATGAAGACGTATAAGATTTCTGAATCGCAATATACAGGGTGTCTCTCAGGTTCGAATCAGCTTTATGTAGATATAAAAAAAAAGAATACTTACCTATATTTTCTTCATTTTTCGTTAACACCATATTTAACATTTTTTTTGCACGAGACATGATTGCAGTATTAGTATTGGTAGTATTAGACAACGAATCAAAATCACAAATGTGGTTACGGATACACGTAGAAATTTTAGTCAAGCCGCGATCCCTACTTCTGTGTATTATTTAGTCTAAAATTTCAATAACATGCTTATTCATTATTATACGACTTTCGCCGCCATCCTGTTATAATTTCAATCAAACCCAGAATCGATATACTTACTCATTTATGCACAGAATGTGTCTCCTAAGTCAATCTGCACAATTATTTTCTTTTAATTTTAAGATACATTTACAATTTAAAAACCGCTGGCCAAGGAATCACTACTTCCACATCCAGATTCTCTATTCAAGTCACTCACAACGAAAAAACTTTATATGTGAAAATAATTGTTTATGGAACTTTAATAATATAATATTTGAAATCCTCTACCCCAAAAACCCATAAAATGATACCCCACATCGGTAGTGGGGTGGGGGTGGTGATAGGGAGGTGGTAGTGGGGGGTGGATGAAGTAAAAAAATATTTTGAGGTTTCTGGTTCCTGTACATGCACTAAGTCACATTTTTTTTTCACCCCCTTTACTAAGGAGGTGGGGGTGGTAATGGGGGTGGCTAATGCCAAAAATTTTTTTGAGACCTCAGCTTCTCTTGTATATACTAAATACCAATTTCATGGACTCTTACCTGCTTGATTTATCCATTTACTCCAAATTTACCTCAATTTACCCCCCAACCCTTCGACGGAACAAGATGAAAATATAATAGTTCTAGATCTCGTTAAAGTACATATGTGTACCAAATTTCAAGTCAATATCTCAAGCGGTTCCACAGTAAACGTGCGGACAAAAAAAAGTTACAGACAGACCGACAGACAGACAGACCGACAGACAGAAAATTTTTTTTCGCTCAAACTTAAAATCTCGACGTTTCATGACATTTTAAGCCTATTTGGACAATAAAAATTTTTTTAAATTTTTTTGTCGTTACTATACTTCCACTGGACTCAGATTTGTTACAAGAAATTGGATACTGTTGATAGTGAAAGAACTTACTAAAATCTCCAGCAAAGGAAATAACCAACTTAGTTATTATTTAAATACCTATTTGATTTAAATAAATAGGTATATTATAACCGGACAAAAATTTTTAATAATCATCACTGAAAAAACATTTTTGTATAGAAATCCGTTTCATAATAGACTGAACTCAATTATCAAATAAAAAATGTCTGTCTGTCTGTATGGTCTGTGTGTGTAGACCGCCTCTTTTAAACACGATAACTTCTGTTAGATTTACAATTTTTAATTGAAACTTGGCACATATATAAAGCAGCAGAGTAGAATATTCCCTATTGAAATTGGGCCATATCCGTCACACAGGGTGATCACCAGGGACCTACAAATTATCCTTTTTATGTAAAAGAGGTTTTATTTTAATTTTAAAGTAAAATGTCACTAAGGTTATTGATTAAGCACACAAAAATATGAAGACGTATAAGATTTCTGAATCGCAATATACAGGGTGTCTCTCAGGTTCGAATCAGCTTTATGTAGATTAGATGATATATCAATTTTACCTTAAAATATGGCATATAATATTTTTAATAAGACTATTATGAAATGAATAAAGTTTGCAGTTGGGCGTTGCCGATTGCGAATATCTGCTAAATACGATATACTCCGTTGGACTTAATATTTTTCTTCAGAGTTTGGAATATACATATATATATATATATATATATATATATATATATATATATATATATATATATATACAGCGTGATCTACCAAGAAATGCGGAAAATAAAATGGTGTACTAGTCTTCAATGTGGGAAAGCCCGTCCAAAATTTTAGAGGGTTCTGAGGTAATTTAGTATATTAAATTATCAGTAAATTTGCGAAGGTACACAACTGATGTTGAGTAAGTCCTGACCTACTCCTGAATAGATCGACGAACTTACTTGTGAAAGAACGTATTCGAGTTGTTTACATTTCCTTAATTGGCATAAAAAGTGAAGCCGGCCGGCGAGATCCAGCAAAACAAAAGATCCAGCGGCAGGGAGCCAACATCAATACACTAGCTAATGATTGATGCAACTAACGAGTCATAAACAATAAATACATGTTTTCTGTTTAATATGCCTTTTAATACATAAAATTTGTGAATAAGAATTCTAATCTTTTTTGTGATATACCTATTCGATGTGTTCATTCCATCTCAGATGATGATCAACCATTACTCCGAGGTACTTCATTTTGTTAGTTTTTTCTATTTGAGGGCATATGCATTCGTTTCTATGTTGACAATTTCTTTTATGAATGGTAAGAAATCTGTTTTCTGCGTGATCATCAGCTGAGAGAGTGAAAATTAAAAATTTACTTTTATCTACATTTAAGCTAAGTTTATTAATATTCAAATATTGATAGACTATATTTAGACTACTTTCGGCAACAGAATAAACATTTTCCCAAGATTCTCCCATAAAAACCATAGCCGTATCATCTGCGTAAGATGTTATGTGACCCTGAAAGTTTTTTAAACTAGCTATGTTATTAATATATACAAGGAACAGAACGGGACCCAGTACTGTTCCTTGTGGTACGCCCATGTTAATAGTCTGTACTTCACTTAAAGAATTATCAATTTTTACTCTCTGGGTTCGGTTTATAAGATAATTTTTTAAAATTTCATAAGCAACACCTCGTACACCAATACTTTCTAGTCTCATTAATAGGATACGATGTGATACGGTGTCAAAGGCTTTAGCCAAATCCAGGAAAACTGCCAAGCATTTCTTATTTGCATCTAAAATAGAAACCGTTTCATAGATCAAGTCCAGAACCGCATGTTCAGTGCTCTTGTTTTTTCTAAAACCAAATTGCCTATCCGTAATCACATCGTACCTATCAAAAAAACTAGTTAACCTATTTTTAAGACATTGTTCAAAGATTTTCGCGAAGTTATTTATAACTGATATAGATCTGTAGTTATTTACATCTGTTTTATCACCAGACTTACAGAATGGTGTAACTATTGACTCTTTCCATTGGTAGGGTAAAATACCTGTTGTAAATGCGAGATTAATTAGATGAATCAAGGGATTTATTATATACTGGTGAATATATTTTATTATTTTACTCGATATGCCATCTGGACCTGCAGCAGATTTATTTTTTAGGTTTGTGATAATCAATATAATTTCATTTTCTGTAGTAGGTTTAAGAAATAAATTAGAATGTACTTTTTTATTCTCAAAAATTGTTTCTGGATTCTCGGTATTTTTTCTATTTTTTTTTGCCATTTTATCACCGATGTTTATAAGGTATTCGTTAATATAGTTAGCTTTAGCGATGTTATTCTTTATTTGTTTTTCACTGGTATCATTTATATTAATATTATTTGAAGTTTGATTTGATATAGTTTTACTGTTTGTTGCTTTATTTATTGTCTCCCAGATTTTCTTGTGGTTTCAATTTGCATCTCTTAGTTCATTACTATAAAAATCATTTTTTGTTTTCCTTATTAAATTATATAATGTGTTTCTATATTTTGTATATTGCGTCTTTAATTCATGTGAATGTTTCTTATTAATTGTTTTTTCATATTATATCTTTTCCGAATAGAATTTATTAACCCTAGGTTTTATTTTACTAATTTTACTATTTTTTACAGGTATACTTGTGGTGGACACTTTTATGAAGGATTTTATTTTATTAATAAAAATATCATAGCTATCTTGTATGTTATTGCAGTTTATAACCTCTTCCCAATTTTCTTTTTCTAAACAATTCTTTAGTTTATTGTAATTCAATTTATTATATGATGCATTAGGAACATGACTTTTCTGTTTTTTTTGTATCTAACCTTAAACTTAAACAAATTGTGTAATGATCAGAGAGGTTAGTTTCTAAAACCATTGACTTTATATTAATATTAGAACCTGGATTATTATCTTTTTTTATTTACAAAAATATGGTCTATTATCGTTGAAGAAGTTTCTGTTGCCGTGGTGGCTTTCTTTATATAAGAAATATAGCCATTTTCAGCTAGTACATTCAAATGATTATTGGCATCATTATTAGTTCTATTTTCTATGTTAATGTTTATGTCCCCCAAGAATATTTCGATTTTACTTTTATTAATATTTTTTAACAATTCATATAGTTCATTTATATATAATTGAGTATTTATTGATGGAGGCCTGTAAGAGGCTAAGATGCCTATATCAAAATTGTTAACATTTAAAATAATTTTTAAGAGGTTTGTTTCAGAAAGATATATTACATTTACACTTACCGTTAAAGATTTTCTTATGTACACTATAAGACCATCATTTTGATTATATTTGGAATTGTAATAAAATACAGTGTGTCCCAGGATGGATGTAACAAGAGGTGTAATGGACCAAAAACTTAGGAATTTTGGAATGGTATTTGGGGATTGAGTTCTGCTTGTTGTAAAACTAAAGTATACCAAAAATGACTTGATTTGGTGTTCTACAGGGTGTTTTATAAGCAAAGTTGTAAAAATCACCACTAATAAAGTACCTTTATTTTTCAAAATATGAAAAAATTCCAATAAGAAAAGTTATTTAGAATGCAATTTTATACCACTATACCAAATTTCAGGAATATAAAATTATTTTTTTGAAACTTCAGAAATTTTAAAATTCATTGTGACAATATTATAAAAAAGTGAATGTGTGGTGTGAGTTATTGGACCTTAATTCATTGAGGGAAGGTTAAACCAGCACACTTATTTCCAGCTTCTTGAAAGATTTTCTGAAGAACATTTAAATATTTTAAGAGATATGCCTTTAGTTCATTTTCAACATGATGGTTGCCCTGGCCACTCCACAGAAATGGTTAATCGGTGGTTGAATTTTAATTTTGGAGAAAATTGGATTGCCAGGAATGGACCGATCAAGTGACCGGCGAGATCCTCAGACCTATCAATATTGGATTTCTTTTTATGGGTCGCCTCAAGCAGTTGGTTTATGATGAACCACTTCCTAACGATGTAGCAGTATTGAAGCAGAGAATTACAAATGCCGTAAACTCCATACCGTTAGATCATATTCGAAACAGTTTTAAGGACTTCAGGCGAAGGATCGAAATGTGTGTGGATGTGGGTGGTACCTACGTCGAATAATAAAAAAATTGTAAACATTGTTTTGTATTGGTCAATAATTAATTTGTTTGTGAATCTGTTATGTTTTTGACATTTATTACTTGTTATAATTTTTAAACCTCATTAATCTTCTGTTAGTAATTGTTTCTTGTTTTACAGTTAGTTCGATTAACATTATACCTTCTTACATCTCGTATATTCAATTTTTTATTTACCAATAGCTTACTTTTTGAGATGATTAACATTTGCTCCTACACAACTTTAAATATGAATTCAACTCTTAATTCGCAAAAAATGGGAAGTTTCAAAAAAATAATTTTATATTCCTGAAATTTGGTATAAAGGTATAAAATTGCATTCTAAATAACTTTTCCTAGTGGAATTTTTTCATATTTTGAAAAATAAAGGTACTTTATTAGTGGTGAATTTTACAACTTTGCTTATAAAACACCCTGTAGAACACCAAATCCCCAAATACCATTCCAAAATTCCAAAATTTTTGGTCCATTACACCTCTTGCTACATCTATCCTGGGACACACTGTATATCATAATCAGGTATAGTAAAAAGGATTTCACTTTCAATATTCCATGTTTCAGACAACACAATTATATCTATATTATTTAATGTTTCTTCTAAATAGATTAATAGTTCTTCAAAAATTTTTTTAAGCTTCGTACGTTAAAATGTATGATATTAAAATTATAGCTGTCACTATTTCCCAAACCTTCAGAAATATGTTTGAAGACTAATGTTTTCGTTTCATCTTGTACTTTAATACACCTAAGAAGGTCAGTAATCATTTATAAATGATTTTTCTTTCTTCCTACCCCCACTATATTATTAACACAGTAATAAAATATCATGATGTGAATTATCTTAATAAAGAATACAAATATTTATGTTTTCAGACATTACTTAACATAAAATTACATAAATATATATTTTTTCTTACTTAGTTATTACATGTATCAGCAGCAGTTTTTATATTTTTTATTGTATTGTTTATTTTTACAAATATCTTTCCTTGATTGGTCCATACATTATTTAATGAGTATTTTTCAATTAATTGCTTCATCCATCAACAACTTCCGTTTTGGTGTGAGGTCTTCTTTTATGACGACGCCGACTTTAGATGTTTTTTGTTCATATATATATATATTTTGTTTAATATAATGGGATAGTTTTAAAAATATTCCTCTAGTTTTGTGGTTCTCAATTTTTTCGATCCTGTAGCACGCCTCAATATCATTGTTTTTTATATTTAATTCTAGTTTGGAGTTTAGAAGGTTAATTACTTCTTTCTTCGTGTCCTCATTTGTTTTTTCTGCCAATTTGAAAATACGCAAGTTATTTCTCTTCAGTTCCTGTTCCATAATATCGATTTTATTACAATTTTCCTCATTTTCATTTTTGCTTTCATTCAGATTTAAAGTTAGTTTATTTATTACGGTATTTACGCTGTTTTTTATTTCTCCTATATCCTTCTTCATTACAGATATTTCCTTTTCATATTCAGATAACTTTTTTGTGACTGAGTTTGAAATTTCAATAGATACCTTATCAGTTATGTTTTTTAGGAAATGTTCATCTATCCATAGTTGTTTTAATGCCACGCTTACAATATATTTAATTTCAGCAGACAGTTCTCTAGAAACTGGCATTTTGATTTTCTATGATTTACACATATATTTCATAAGAAAATATTATGTTAATAATTTTCCACGTGTTTTATTTCACTTGTTTTATACTAATTTATATATAATTTTCGAAAAATTCAATATATTTGTAAGGTGGCCATGGAAAACAACAACAACAACACTTCTTATAATATAAAATAATTTTGCCAAAAATGGGAAAAACTAAACTCCAATAAAGGTTCGAATTGTCTTCCATTAACATCTATGCATTTTTGACCTTCTGCTTACAGCATTTGTTGCATTTTCAATCCTGACAGGAGTTATTGTCCTAAACGCAGCTAATGTTTTGTTTTCCAATTCTTTTATATTATTAGAACGTTCTCTAAATATATTTCTTAATTAACCCCATAGCCAGAAGTCGGCAGGGGTTATATCGGGAGATCTAGCTGGCCACAAAATAGGTCCATTATTTCCTAAAAATTAAACAATACCTAAACTACTTTGTTGTTTATTAATGTCCAGTTAGCTAAATTAATTGTTAGGTATCAATTTAGTTAACTTAGCTAACTAGACATTGATAAACTAGTCCTGAGAGATATATCCTCCCCAAATTGAGCATTTAAATAATTTCGTGTTTCATTTGACGTATGATCTGGGGCGCCATCGTGTTGGTAAATTAATTTTTTAAATTGCCTTACAGGCATATTGTATACAAACGGCTCTATTTCTTGCGGTAGAATGTTAATAAAATTTTCAATATTCAAATTACCGTAAAAAAAATGAGGAGCATTTATTTGGTATCCATCAAAACACACACACCATACACCAAATTGATGATTAACTGTAGCGGTTATATGCGAATTTTCATGAGCCTAATAGTGGTTATTATGTCGATTAACAATTCCGGCACTACTTATATGGGTCTCGTCTGCCCATATAATTGTTCCTTCAAATCCTGGCACTTCATTGCACAGACGCAAAATAATAATAATAATAAATACATTTATTCATAAATGAAATGGTACAAATTCGACAATACTGCCCTCTTCCATTTGCCCAGTACTACTCACTAAACCTAAATTAAATAAAACTAAAACTAAAATATATTTTTTGACGTATCACAAGCCAACAGGGGTGTGTGCGAGATCTCCGCACAAAAGTCTCCGATAAATATCCTACACAGCCCATAAACAACTAAAAATACAGGGGGCACCACAGAACTATTGACTTTGGATTAGCAATAATTGAGTTTCAATATATCTTGAAAATTTTTTATATTTTTCAGTTTTTATTTCATCTGAGAGTTCATTCCATAAATGGGCTGCTATATACGTGTATGACCGTCCTGTGAGGGACTATTACAAAGTTGGTTATATTTCTGGTATCATGACCGTGGTTATGTGTAATTAATTTAGAACTTAAATAAATTGGCTCATTTGTTTTAATGATCTTCCATATGAAACAATACATGTGATGTAGTCTTCTGTTTTCCATATTTAAAATTTTATGCTCATTTAGATACGGGGTGATATGATTGCGGAAGGGAATATTATAAATGTACCTCTATACAAGAATTTTGAACTTTTTGTATGGCATGTTTCATTAAAAAAGACAGCGTATTATCATAAACCACATCTCCATAATCAAGTAGAGATAGTATTAACGAATTACAAAATATTTGTTTACATCTTTGAGGAATATCATGTTTTAAATGGTATAACTTTTTTAGACGAAAATATGCCATCTTTATTTTATTTTTGATATGGCTTCCAAACTGCAGGAATGAATCAAGAATTACGCCCAGATTTTTCGCTTCATTGACTACTGGAATTATTTCATTATTTATTTTGAAAGTTAAATTCATTGATTGAAATTTTTTATTCATTAGCACTGTTCCTATCAAAATGACTTGTGATTTGGATGCATTTAATTTTAGGTTATGGTCATATGTATATTTATATATATTATTTAAATCTTGGTTGATCTTAACTTGTATAGAGTTATTATCTGCTAGATCAAATGAACAATAAATTTGCGAATCATCGGCATATTGATGGAGTGGTATTTTTAATAACTTTAGATATATCTGAAACATATAGTGAAAACAGTAGTGGCCCTAGGATTGAACTTTGTGGCACTCCTGCCTTTAAAGTTTTAAATTGAGACATTTGATTTATAACAACACATTGACTACGTTCTTTAAGATAGGTTGACATTAACTGCAGTGAAATGTCTGAGAATCCAAAATAATGTAACTTTTAAGCAGCAGTGAATGATCAAGGGTGTCAAAAGCTTTTGAGAAATCCAGCAGTACCAGACAAGTGCACTTTCCATTGTCTATTTCTCTGATAACATCATCAACTATGTGTGTTAATGCTGTAATTGTACTATGATTTTTTTTGAACCCTGACTGACAAGTCGACAATAATTTATTATTTTGTTGATATTCATAGATTTGGTTTTGTATATGCCTCTCAATTATTTTTGATATCGCAGAGTAAACTAATTGGTCTTAGATCTTTGAAATTTACAGGATTATTTTTTTAGCTATATGTTTTACTATGGCTTTTTTCCATAGTGAGGGATATTTCCCGTGGAAAAGTGAAAAATTTATTATATGTGCTATTGCAGGAAGACAGAATGGCATGAAAAGTTTTATATCAAAAATTGAGAGGCCATCCACTCCTGTGGCATGAGTTTTAATAGAATTTATTATCTTGGCCACATTATATTCTTCGATAGGTTTAAAACTAAGTAGTTCATTTATGCTTGAATGAATATTACTGTTATAAAAATTTAAACTAATATCACTTTAGATTGAGTATTTATTTCAGACACAAAGTAATCATTTAACGAATCAGAGTCCTGTAAATGTGACAATAAATCTTCCTCAGATGTTTTAGTTAAATTTAATTTTTTTGCAGCTGACCAAAAAATTTTTGTATCATTTTTTATTTGATTGAAGTAAGCCACTTTTTCGCAGCGAATGGCTGATTTTGTATAATCACGTAATTTTTTATAATAATTATAGTTGCCCTCTGTTTGTTTTTTAGATATTTTTCACGAGCCTTGTCTCTAAGTTTCATCATAATTTTGATAGTATCTGTGATCCACGAGGTAAATGGTTGGTCAATAATTTTTTTACAAACAATAGGTGCATGAATATTTAATAAATATAGTAAAATACGATTTAAATGAAAAACTTTCTCATCTATATCTTCAGATTCATACAAAAGCAACTGGAAAAAATCGAGACGCCTTTGGAAGGCGTTTTGATATAGATGGTAACTAATCCTAATTTTGTAGGGTTTGAATTTATTTTTTTTTTAAGCAACGAAACGCAGTTGTTTTTGGGATTTCTAAATTTTCCTGTATTTCGCGAGACAATATATTAGGATTTTCTCTTACAGTTTCTAAAACAATATTTTCTACAGCTTCTCTACCTGCTTTATTATATATTTTTGCTCGAGGTTTTACAAATGATCCAAACTGTTTTAAATTTTGTTGTAGCCTTTTGAATATTTTTATGTCTGACAGTCTCTTTTCTGGATATCTAAAAATATTATTTAGGCGGCACTTTTGGCACGAAGTTTTGCTGTCTATAACTTACCTATTAAAATAAAGCTCGGAAGCTAATTAAATTTTCTCCGCATTATATAAAACACTTAATTATATCATATTTTGCACGATTAACCATTTTTAACAATGCTCACTCACAAATTAGTTTTTGACATTTACGATTATTCCGATTTTCTTTTTTTTACCATGGCTTCTCAATAAAAATATTGAAAACACGATAAATATGCATAGATGTCAATGAAAGACAATTCGAGCATTTATTGTAGTTTATTTTTCCTATTTTTGGCAAAATTATTTTATATTACAGGAAGTGTTGTTGTTAATAGTTTTCCTTGTACTCCTCACAAATATATTAAATTTTTCGAATATTAACCACTTTTTCTAGAGTTAAATACGACATTGATATATCGTTGGATAGCTAATTTATGTTATGATCGAGTAATCAAATAGTTTACAGGGTGTTCTATTTAAAAAAAAACACAAGTTATGTCTATATCTCGAAAACTGCATAATTTTCTTGGTAGGTCATCCAAAAATGCTAATTTTCCAAGAACGCTCTGTAGCTCGGTAGTCGAAAAAGATAAACGATCGCGATTTCCGTTATTCTTTGTTTCTCGAAAATCGAGCTCAGGAAACCTATATTGGTTTTTGTCTATCTGTCATAGTTTTAGAGAAAACCCCAAATCCCATCCTAACAAACACTAAAGGTTGGCCCATTAGCGGGCCATCATTAGGCCGGAAATCAAACTTCTGGCCCCGTGATGGCCCGCTGGAAGGCCGACCTTTAGTATTTGTAGGGATCTAATTTGGTCCACCCTGTACATATAGGACAGGTCTATATTTTTTAAGAATTTTATTTCAAATAAGTCAGTATTTTAAAAATGCTCATTCTATTACAGTACAAGATATATTAAACAAATAATTAGAAAAAAAAAAAGGTCCATATAACTTTTGACGCACCAGGAATTTTGGGTGCAAATATTTTTTTCGTAAGCAGGAGGTAATAAACAACAATAAAATTTCTAGTGGAATGCTTCTCCGAAAATAATCAATTCAACTGCACTATAATGTAGTCTTATTTTCTTCTACTAAATACAAGAAGAAAATATGTATTAAATGCAAAGAATATGTTTTAATTTGATAACATATACAAGAGTATAAACTGTGTAAAACTGTTTAAAGAAATGGTAATCAATGATATGGGAGTGAATGAAATAAATCTCTGACATTTTTGTTATGAAGACGTTTCTTAGAACCGAATTAATTGTTGTTTCATATGACCGCAAAGAAATAACAGCAAATCTTAGCTGCATCATGGATAATTTGCCGCGCGCGCGAATCCTCTTGCCGCGTTTACAAATTAAGTATACGTAATCATTGCATGATAATTTAAACCTTTCATCTCTTATCGATACATATCTATTATAAACAAAATTGTAAAACAGACCACCATACATCGTCGTACATTTATTTCTCTCAGGAAAAATACAAAAAGGCAGTGTACGTGATCGTCTGGATTTTTAAAAGTAGGACTCAAATTTACGTGGTGGTAGTAATTTGTTAACCACAGATTCTTTTATAAAGTTTGATATTACTTGTTTCTATTTATTCATATAATTTATTTATTTTAATTTTGGAGAGGATTTTGCAGAGTGAGAGGGCGTTTATTTTCGGTTTATTATAAATATTTAAAAACCAAACATAGTAGGTATAATCTTTAAAACTATTTTAGATACTTGCCATTGTTCTAACGAATATAACTATATATTTTTTTTATCGTAAATTTCTGTTGTACTTGAATATTGTAGTTTGTCAATGAAAATAATTCCTAATTTCATTATTAAAGTATGGCATTTAACTTATATACAAGATTAATGATAAAAACTGTATATTGTTGTATTCCTTAGAGCAATGGGAAGTACCTGAAACTATTTTTAAGATTCTACTATTTATGATTTTTTAAATATTTATAATAAACCGAAAATAAACGCACATTTTCACTCACTCTGCAAAATCGTATCTTTAATAGTTGATTTTACTTTGGCACCTTTTTATTTGGTTACATTTTAATTAATAATGATTTCATTGTAATTACAAATTATATTTGTAACTGATTTATTTTGTCGAACGAATTATATTTTTATTTAATCTCACTTATTCCTGAGGAAATACAATATTGAAGGAAAACACTGAAAACGTTTTAATACATTTATTTTAGGCAATTGTCATATTCCATAAAAAGAAGGAAATTATTCGTTGAGACAATCATCACATTCGTATAATAATCAGATCAGCTATGTGTAAACAATAAAATACATTTTTTACAACGACAATAATCATTTTCCTGAAGTATGTATAATGGGCAAGTATACAATTTATTTTTTTAATAATTTTAATAATATCTACACATGAAAACAGTTGACCCGTATTTTTTATTTTATTTTTTAAATGATGCCTTATAGTAAAAAAAATCAGGAAGTTTAAACTGTGTTTAAACAGTTAGATATTGCTGCCAATTTTCGGGCTATTCTATTGGCTATGACGTAATAGCCTAATCACCAAATTCTAATTTGTGCTTGAACAGAGAAACGAGTGCTACGTTGCCATATTTCGATAAATAATGTAAGATATTCTGTACTGCTATACGGAATCCTCTGTAATATTGGAATTTTGTATTAGCAAGTTATCAATCGGCCTTAAAAATATATAAAATATTTACTTGCTGGGTATTTGAAACGGTGTTAAAAATTAATATTAAAATTTATTTCAGACAGTGCAGTAGTGCACATTCTTCTTTAGAAATGTGGCAACTTAGCTAGTTACCGTCAAATGCAAAATGCCCCTGTTTTGGAGGTTATTACGCTATTACGTCACGAGATATCCGAAAAACTCCCTTATTTTAAATCCACTCTGATTTTTAGCACATTAATTTTACAATAAAACCAATAATAGTCAGTAAAATTACCTTGAAATTATATTTATAACATTCTGGAGAGTCATTACTGTATTATTAATATTGTCGTTTTCGTTATTGTCTACTAGCCCATTGGCGTTGACATACGTAGAATTTGACACTAACCTCGAAATTCCCCAGTAGTAATATGATTACAATTGCAATCACAGAGATTGTATTAAATTGCTATGACAACTGTCGTAGATTTCGCAGTATTATTTTTATCACAACCAGAATCCCGGTTGTGGTACGAATTTCGATTATTCGTAGTATTGCTGGTTACAGTTGCAACTTAGCTGAGATCAATTGATGCCAGTTCGTTGTATCGTTGTTATTATACTCTTCGCAAATACCAAAACGAAGAGTATATTGTATTTGATCGGCACATTTCTAAAACCGTAAATATCGCTTGCAGACAAAAAATTTTCATATCATTGTGTTAGTAAACGAATTCTGAACAACTTTCAAAATGTCCGTCTGTCCGTCCGTCCGTCTGTCCGTCTGTCACGTTTCTTGTAAGCACGATAACTCGAGAAAGAAAAATCCGACTGTACTGAAATTTGGACAGTGTTAGCTCGGGGAAGAACCCTATTGTTTTTGAAGAAAATCGATCGGTAAATAAAAATGTTATTAATGATTCAAATTTAAGAATTTTTTTTTGATTTTTATGTTTTTGTAAAAATTTACATTTTTTACGTGTTAGGTAGTTCTTACGCTTTTGACTCGGAATCCAAGGGTCCCAGGTTCAAACCCCACATGGAGGGTATGGTATAGTTTTTTTGTTTTCTTTATTTTACACTTTCACCAACTAAGTTCGTACTATAAAATTAAAAATGTCTAAAACTAACATTATTTACGAAAAACTGCGAAGAGTATCCTATAGAATGGGTAACAAATGAGGTCATTTCGACCTATTCCAAAAACTTTATTTTCTCGAAGAACGAGTTTTAAAAAGGTGATCTACCAAAAATTAGCAAATTCTGTCAATTCCATCATATTTAAAATAATTAATAAAGTCGCGCGGCGCATCCAAATCCGACCTAGCCGAATGACGCCATTAGGCTTAAAGCTGTCAGGCGACTCCCGTACAATACACGGGGCGCGCTATATCTATTGCTCTCATTACATTAGGTTAGTTCAATGTTGTTAATCATCGAATAAAGACATTGTTAAACTTCGAAAGTATTTTGTTTTGTGATTTGAATAAAAATGTCATCATACCACACCAAAAATAAATATAAATATTGTATTGTTCCTGAATGCAAAAGCACGACGGCGTCAACGCCAGACAAATATTTTATTCGTTTACCGACAGGCAAAAAGAAAATAGTTCTTTGGCAACAAGCAATGCGTCTGGCTGTCCTGTAATTAAAAAACAGGAGCCTATTGCTGTCAGGATTATTTTAATGTAAGTTAATTAGGTTAATAAAAAATAAAAATAAATACCAATAAACATAAAACAGAAGAGATATATTTTTTAAATAAATAAGTAAGTACAGATTATGTCAGAAGTTTAGTAGGAAAAAAAAGCCAAAAAAATATCGAAGCCATTTACATGCTGGCTAAGTTAGTCACCGCTGTCCAGAGCCGTACTTCAATTTTTTTCGTACTACAATGAAAATAATAATATGAGAGATTTAATCCGCTAAAATGTAATGTAAAAACCGTGGAAAACACAAACTACACACAACATTGATACACTGACGAAAATTCCTAATCTAAATCTAGAATAATAATACCACTAACCGTCCTTCGCGTTCGAAACACTGACCGATAAATAATGATAAATCCGAGGTTAGTCTCTGTGTCCACGACTAGAAGGGAACATAAAAGCCGCAAAGGTTTCTTACCTATTTCGTATAGGGGCGACTCGCGTCTCGCGTAACTTTACCACAAGAGTTTGAAATCTTAATTAATCATGCCAGAACATGAGTTTACATGAGAATAAAGATGTTTTATCTAATAAGTAATACATTATATTTTATTATCTATTATATTGTAGAAAAATAAACCATGCCAGATTTTTTCCAGTAGCAAATTGTATATCGGTTGGCGAGGGTTCTTCACTTCGGCGATATAACCACATTGCAAAAGTTATTGCATATGCATACTTCCAACAACCCTCAGAAGCTGCACAATATTCGCATTTTACCTCTACAATATTATGTTCTTTTTCATTTATCACATATAAAACATAATTATAATTTACCGGTTAATAAGAATTCACGTAAAAATATATTTAATTAATACAATAATTATTCTCACTAATATACAGTAGGGATTAATCAGGTAATAATGTTTTCCACAAGAATAATTTAGAAAATTATTTGCCCCACTCGCCTTTAAAATGGTTATTTACTGTCCATGTGCTTGTTGTCGGCAGACTATTAAATAAGAACTTTTTTTGTAAAATTTTTTATTTTTATTAAATTTCATCGGTATACTATAATACACATATTTAGTTTTATTTTGAAAATCCTGTACAATTAAGTAATTTTTATATGTATTAATAAAATAAAATCTTATTTACCTTTGCATTTTAGTTTCTCTCATTTCTGCACTTAAATATTCATGATTGGAATTAAAATACTCCATAACCATTAGCAAGTCTACCTTCGGAAGATTAGAAGAATCTGCTTTTACAAAGCTCCTTTCGCACATTTTTTGTTTTTAAAGAAGCACAATGTATAAAAAAATATCCATCTACACGTCTCTTTATGCACATATAAATTTTGCACATATAATTACACATTACGTTACATTATAACACATACATACAATTATTACAATTTCACTAATAAAACGGCGCGGCGCGGGCACGTGAACCTGCTGCTGCTGTCGGTTTAGGCCTAATGACGTCACGCGGGCACGAATTTCTTTTCCGTCCGCTGCAACTTTGGGGCTTAATATTTTGAAAACTATCATAGATAAAGGCGTGAAATTTTGTACGACTAATTTTTATATTAAACAAATTAAAATAATGTTGAAAAAATCGCAATATAAAATTACCGGAAATGACCCCATTATATAAAAAGTTTAGTAAACCGGCGAAGAGTACGCTTTTAGCTTATTTGTATATAGATGAAGTGATAACCAACAAAATCTTGCGCTTGCCTTTCGAAAATCTTCGATACTAATACTGATAACAAAAAGCTGTGTTCAAATCTTGTCATATGTAAATAATTTGGTGAGGTATAAATACAGACCTTGAAAATTACCTTCAAGGGCAAATCCAAGGCCACCAAGTGATGCCCCCTCCCCCCGATGACCTCAACAACTTTTATAGAGGTCATTTTCTTCATACCTCGCTATCCTGACGAGTTATTCAGACGTATCCATACTTTTGGAACACTGTATACTATCGACTTGAAATTTGGCACAGCTATAAAGCCTGTTTGTCCGCACCTAGTCCATATTTTACAGTATGTTATATAATAATATAGTACGATCGAAAAAATATACCAGTATTTATTATTCCTCAACAAATTCACATTTACTGATGAATAAAAAATTTTAAGTTGTGCGAAGAAATAAGTTCGGCGTTACCGTACCAGTTATTGTATGTCTTATCGATAATTTTTTGGTACTTCTGTACACAAATCGATGTAATTAAGAGGAGTCTATAGCTGCAAGCAAAGACCACATGTATCCTTTTCATACCCCGCGCGTTGCCAAACGCATCTACCCAACTATGTGAAAGCAACGACATACGTCTATTCGTCTCTATCCATCTATATCTACCATCTCAGCCACTGTTGGTGTGGTACGTAGGCGGCGAATTAATTTTACCGCCAGGCGCTTAGAATTTCCATAAAGGTCCGTCCTAGGGCGTAAAGTAAAAAGAAAAAAGTAAAAAATTGCCTATAATACAAATATCTTACCTTTAAAGGTTAAAAACCAGCCATTTAGTTTTATATAGTCTAATTATTTATTATCACTGGGTATATTATTACAAAAGATAGGTACCTATTTTCAGTGTTCTTTAACAATAATGCTTGAATTATAAGTATATAATATTTATGTTTCACCTATATTCTTAAAATTTCCCTCATTTAAAAATAGGTTGGCCATGGTGGTATTGTGATTTTTAAATAATTACCTTGCTATTTTATTGTTTCACTTTACGCACTAGGGCGTAAAATAGATTGTTTATATTTTAATGTATACGTATATTTTTTGGTAAGGATTTCGGTATTAGAAAAAATATTGTATGCAATTGGTGTTTTTTCCCTCATGAAAATTCCCAATCGTGAAAAAGTGTTACCGTACACACTTGTTTCATAAATAACTATTTAACGATATATAAACTTAAATTTTTTTTGTCTAATTATAATAATAATAACAATTTATTATTTACCCAATGTAGATACATTTATGTACATGATAAGAAATATTATTATATAAGGTAAACTAATGGAAGAATTATACTCTTCGCAGTTTTCTTGTAAATAATGTTAGTTTTTGGACATTCTAAATTTTGTGACACCAACTTTGTTGTGAAAAAAAATATGAAAAAAAAATGAAAAGAAAAAACCACCAACCCTCTCTCAGGGATTCGAACACACGACCTTTGAATTGCAACAACAACAACAAAAACCGCTGCCCAAGGAATCATTACTTCCACATCCAGATTTTCTATTCAAGTCACTCACAACGAAAATGTGTATGTATGTGGAAATAATTGTTCATGGAACTTTAATAATATAATATTTGAAATCCTCTACCCCAAAAACCCATAAAACGATACCCTACATCGGTAGTGGGGTGGGGGTGGTGATAGGGGGAGGTAGTGTGGGTGGATGAAGTAAAAAAATATTTTGAGGTTTCTGCTTCTTGTACATACACTAAATCACATTTTTTTTCATCCCCTTTAAAAAGGGTGGGGGTGGTAATGGGGGGTGGCTAATGCCAAAAATTTTTTTGAGACCTTAGCATCTCTTGTATATACTAAATACCAATTTTATGGACTCTTACCTGCTTGATTTACCCATTTACCCCAAATTTACCTCAATTTACCCCCCAACCCTTCGACGGAACAAGATGAAAATATAATCTAGTTCCAGATCTCGTTAAAGTACATGTGAGTACCAAATTTCAAGTCAATATCTTAAAAGGTTCCAGAGTAAACGTGCGCACAAATAAAAGTTACAGACAGATCGACAGACAGAAATTTTTTTTTCGCTCAAACTTAAAATCTCGACGTTTCATGACATTTTAAGCCTATTTGAACAATAAAAATTTTTAAAAATTTTTTTGTCGTTACTATACTTCCAATGGATGTGAAAGTAAAAGAACTTACTAATATATGTAATGTGCCTCGCCGGAACATAACCCGGAGCCAGCCAGACAACCACGGTGCACATTGCCGTAGTGAGTGTAAGGTTGGGCGGGGCAGATCCGGTTTGGCTTAACGGCAAACATAAGTTTCGATATAGGTTTTCATTTGGGGGCCGACTCGTCATGCTTATCCGGTTAAACCCTTTACAAGAGTCATACTTACTCAACTGCTCTGTTTTTGGAACACAATTTTTTAAACACACTTGATTTTCTCGAGTGTTAAGAATCTTAACAGGGATTTTCCCATCTTTCGGTCGTGCCACAACACCAGCTATAAACACACCCTCACATAATTCTCTTGGTACAACCACACATTCCTCTGTCATACTTGAAGGTAAATACCGAATAATTTCACATCTTGGTGGTATTGACAGATTGTTGTCGGTATCAGAATTGAATTTTAATGTTATCTGTTTATTATTATTCACTAAACATAAATTATTTTGCTGGAAATTAATGACTACGTTGTATTTTCTAAGAAAATTTTTGCCAATGATTCCATCATATTTGCAAGATAAAAATTCAAATACGTATTTTTTTTTAAATATTGTATTTCCTACATTTAATTTTAAATACACATACCCTTCTGAAATTCTAGAAATCTACCAATTCCTTTCATTTCTAGTCTGTGTTTTTGTGTGGAGGTATCCCAGTTCAAACATTCAGATTTAATTGCACATAGGGAAGCCCCTGTATCTACAAGAAAGTTTAATTTTTTATCATTCGCGCCAAATTTAACCCAACTCATACATACATTTTCACCATTCTCTCGAAAAAAATAATTTAGTTCATTTTGGTTTGAATTAACAGTAAGTATTCGATAAATTGTTTTGTTCCTGACCTAGGATAACGTTTGTCTCAGCGAAATTCGACCGACGCATTCGACCTTGCTGCTCTAGTACGTCTTTGTCGTTGCTCTCTCATATTTCTATTATTATAAAAACGCTGATTAATTGATATTGAATTTTGCCTACCTCGATTTAACGTAAGAATATCTATTTGCGTTATAATTCATCCTATTGAAATTATTTTGATGAAAATTTACTCTGTTATCTCTATTAGTACCTCTTCCGCGCCTATATACCTATAGACATAATTTGCGAATTGTCGCTACGAGTAATTTCTCCATCTTGCGCTGCTCTAAAGACATCTTTCAGCGCTGGGTAGTTTCGCGATGATATTTTAGTACTAAGTTTTTGATTACTTATACTTAGACCGTCCGAAAATCGTTTAATAGCGTTTTTTTTTTTTCGTTAATAGGACAAAAGAAAGCATAGACGGCGATATCGCTGTTTGCTTGAGAAATTATAAGGTCAACAAATAACTCCTCTAAATCTTTACCAAATTCTTCTATTGATTTATTACCTTACCTTGCTCTTATTAATTTCACTTGTAGTACGGTATCCGATTTTTGTGTCAGTAAATGTTTTTTCTTGTCCGCTATTAATTGATCTACTGTGGTGTAATTTGATGACAACCGTAATTTAGCACCTGTTGATAACTTTGTTTTTAAAACAAATTTAATGGTTTACTATCATTATCAAGCATTGAATCGTATAATTCGATCGCGTCTATTAGCTGATTTGTTACATCTTCGTTTCCGTTCATAACGGGTAGAAGGTTAACGGTTACTTCCAAATCAAATGAACTCATTTTTAGATCAGTAAATGTCTGAATAGACCTGTTTTATATCTTTAATAATTTGTTTAATTATAATTATTTCAGCTTCACCTATTTCTGAATTTTTAATTTGATTATTTATTTTCTCTATAATATTGTCTAGTTCGCTGTAAATAATTTTTGCTTCGTATTGTTTTTTGTCTAATATTTCACCCTTTCGCCTATCTGAACCTATCTTACTTAAATTAATGAGTTAAAAATTACCTCCAATTTATTTTTTCCTATTTATAAATTTGTAAAATTTCTAACTAATTATTACTTTATCAGCAGTATAACTATAAAATAGGCTACATAAAAATATAAAATATGCATAAACAACATTACGTGATAAGAAAATAGTCTTGTTATAATACAATTAACATAATATGGGTCTAAGTAAAGAAGGTTGGCCTCTTATTGGGAGTTTAGTGAATATTTTTTGTAATTTAATTTAAATGTTGTAAATGCTGAACTAAAGTTCAGAAAATTGGATGTTACCAAACCATTGACGTAAGCAGCAACATTGTAAGAAAACGACCTCTTAAAAATTTTCTTGTGGTGCCGTGGAATGGTAAGTAAATTTCTTCGACTAATGTTAATTATATGGACATATGTTCTGTAATTTGTTATGTAAGTAAGAAGGTGTCTTCGATTTGATTACTTTAAAGAAAAAACGTATCATATGGAGCTGCCTCCGATTGTACATACTTAATTTTGCACCTTTTGTATTCGTCGAGTATCAAAATTATCTAAGCAGGGACCATATACACTATCACAGTGATAAAAATGTGAGAGAATAAGCGAGTCATATAACATTTTTTTTATATCGCGATTTAAATAGTGTGTTTGGTTATATATTAATTTTAAGGAACTTTATACTTTCTGCAATTTGTATGTGATGTATTCTTTAAATCTAATTTCCCAGTCGTGAAAAAGTATCACTTTACACACTTGTTTCATAAATTACTAGGTATTTAATGATATATAAAACACAATATTTATCTTAAAATTTTTTTGTCTAATTTACTATATATTTGTATGTATTTATATATCTATCTAATATACATTATCTTCGTGAAACTTTAATTATAGTCACTATTTCCTCCAATGCTCGTAGTAATATTAGTTTCATCAAATATGTGGGCTAATACTTCGGCGGGCCCAATGATTTTAGATTTAAAACGGCCCTGTCCAAATAGTAAACGATTGCAGCTACGTACGAACAGTAACCTATTACCATTAGTAGTTACAGATGTACGGGGTGTAACAGGATTTTTTTTTCTTTACTTTTGCAGATAATTTATTGAAACTTGTAGTTGTTAACATTCGGTTTATATTCAACCGTATTGAATGTAACACTGATAGACCGTGAACGAACCTTCATTTTTATGATATTGTCATTTTTTTTGTTAATGTTCAACACTCAAAGAAAATGATAGGTAAATTCAACCAAAAAGACCATATGAAATCGCGCCTATCTAGTTTCATAGTTAAATCAATCAGAAAAGAATAGTCATAAAACTTTATTTGTTTTCGTAAACAAATAGTAGCTTAATAATCATATCTTCTTGTAACAAATTAAATAGTACAATGACATTTTTTTATGTTCACTAACCATTTTCAATTTGGTCTACAATTAAATAGTACAACGACTTTGTTTTTTGTTCACCAACTAATTTTTAGGTTGATCTACACTTTATTGTATGATGAAGTTTTTTTTGGTTAGCCAAAATCTCAGTATTGAGACATCAGACCACCCAAACCAAAGATTAGAGATCGTTTATAAGATCCATCCAAATATATCGATGATCCCTGAGAGAATTTGAACATTACAATCATGTTATTAATTTTCTATAAATTCATAAGAGTATAAGATAATGCATGATTGATTATTGTCAGTGATTTGTATGTGGCGTCATCTGGGAATAATTTCTGTAATAGACTATGTGGTAAGCAAGCAAATTTTATGGTAATTCTTTTAGAACTTCTAGAACACGACAATAATATTGGTTTGTCTACCAAGTACAACGATACAGCGAACTAATACTGGGTTAGAATTACAATTCGATAATAGTTAAAAATAAAATATACTATTATCTAGTTTAATTTGATAGAATTCAACAAAATAATAGTCAGACGAACAAAATAATAGTCTTATTCATCTATTTTTTAAGTTAATGTTTGTTTTGTTGTACGACAACTTTTTATTAATTAAAATAACAATCACCTCTTGTTTAAAAATACATACCATCAATATAGTTTGGTCTAACAAAATTAATGATATTGTTAGTTAAGTATTTTTTTTTTTGTTGAATTTACCCATACTATTTCTTTGAGTGAATGTTTAAGACGTCTCCATCGACCATTAGTTCTGCAAGATAATATACCGCTTGTGATATGTGCCTGTAAATAGTATTTTAAGATGATTCTGAGTAAATTCGCATAGTCAAACTACAGTATTTGATTTAGCAACAGTGCTGGATCTCAGCTTGAGCGATATATTTAAAAAAATATGATTTTGGATCTCAACTTGAATCCGGATTCCGTTTTGTTACTCATTTACCAATAATACTAAATTTGCACAATCTTTTGCTTCTGAAGGATGAAGGGTTACTTTGATAAAAATTTAAGTCAGTGGTAAAAAATATACATCCAAACCCTTCATTTTATTACAGATCTCGGGTTGTCCTAAATATACTTGGATCTCAGCTTGATAAAAAGACATGTATATATATATATATATATATATATATATATATATATATATATGTATATATATATATATATATATATATATATATATATATATATATATATATATATATATATATATATATAAGGTGTTAGTAGGCATCCCACAATGTAAAATTTTAGGTTCAGTTGGCATCCACGAGTCAGATGGCATCCGGTATTTGGATGCCATCTGACCTGTTAGAGATATTAACGCAGGGGCATCGTAGATGTCGTATTATGCCATTAAAATTTATTTTAAGTTGGAGGTCAAGTGACCCATTTTAACACCCTAGTGAATATTTTAGTTCAGCGGTTTGTTACTAGCTGCCGTGCCTGTCGCTCGAAAAATATTCATTTTGAATACCTGCTGACCACAGAAGCGGTTTAGATGGCATCTAGTCAGCTGGCAACACCGTGGAAGTAGGTTATTATATACCACATGCTGATCCAGATGTTTCAGTTTGCTCGAATATATTACTACTAGGAAAAGTAAACTTAGTGGAGACAATTCGTGTAACTGTTAAAATGAGGACGGAATTTGTACCTCTTGATTGTAAACAACTTTTGTTAAGGATGGTTCAGCAAGGCTATAAGTAAAATAGAGTTCTGTAGTTTAATTGAACTACAGAAGTAAGAGAAAAGTTATTAGCAAAAATATTTTAGATACGTGATAAACTACAAAATTATGTTAATGTAAAAGAATCTTATTTAGTCTAATTCACAAGTTCAAACACGTGTTAATTCTTGATAAAGCTTGTAAAAATATAAGTGAGGGCTCATTGGATTCGATATGACGTCTAGAAAAATGTGCAAAAGTTAAAAACAAATTAAGATTGAAAAAAATGACGAGTTTCGTTTTTTGCAAATAACTCGAAAACTATTAATAATTGAGAAATTAAAAAAAGAGGTTCTTAAAGAGGAAAAAATTTACAATAAAAAAGTCTGGACTTCTGGAACTCTATCTCTACTATTAATAACTTTAATTTAATGTTGAAAATGGGGCTTCGCACGGCGAACGCTAAACCG
The DNA here is from genome assembly GCA_936432065.2 of Rutpela maculata. Taxonomy (NCBI): domain Eukaryota; kingdom Metazoa; phylum Arthropoda; class Insecta; order Coleoptera; family Cerambycidae; genus Rutpela; species Rutpela maculata. The sequence goes on from OW386286.2 coordinate 141,962,858, forward strand.
TTACGATACTCTGAAACCGATCGTAAGAAGCAAAACAATTTTTTTATATTGTCAAGTATTAATATAATTTTTTTTTTAAATTGCATTATTATTTAGACACTTAAAGGAACAATATCCCGTTGGAAAAAATTTTTTTACCGATTTTTCATAAAATGAGTTTACGTTTATGTTTTTAGTCGGAAAATTGTTAAACAAAAGCCACTAAAATTATTTCGCTTCGTGAGGACCTTATGTCAACTATATTTTATGAGATTATGACATTGCGATGTTTTTAATTGTTACTGTCTATTAGTTATTAATTATTTAAGCTAACAAGAAACTAAGAAATTAAATAGAGGTTGAAAATTTTTTTTTATTAATTTTAAAATTATTACTATTACTGTTTTTATATTAAAAAATACTATAAAATTATATAAACTTTAAATTTTTAGTGCTATTGGTTTTAACAAATTTTATAAAGAAATAGATAAATTACGTATTCTTGAAAAAAAAAATTTTTCTTAAAACATTTTTTTAATTGTTTATAATTATTTTTTCCCGTTTATCTTCATTTGAACAAATTATTAAGAAAAAAATATTCTTAAAATTTTTTATTTGCAATTCTCTACAAGGTGGAATTTTTGTTATTAATTAATTTGTTTATTTAATAAACAATTTCTTATTAACAATCGCCGAATGTGTTTATATTTTTTTAGATAGAAAAAAATAACCAGAACAACCGTATACATAAATATGTCAAAAAACATTTTTAATATTTAAAATTTAAAATTCTATAAATATTAACATTTTTTTTTATGTGTTTATGTATACGGTTGTTTTTTTTTTTTAAATTTTTTTCTACCTAAAAAATATAAACACGTTAATAACAAATTATTTATTAAATAAACAAATAAATTAACAACAAAAAAAAATTCCACCTTGTAGAGAATTGCAAATAATAGGTTTTAAGACTAAAATTTTTACTTAATAACTTGTTTAAATAATGAAGAAAGGAAAAAAATGATAATAAACAATTAAAAAATGTTTTTAAGAAAAAATTTTTTTTAATTCATAATATTTTATAACAAATAAAATGGCAAAAAATGTTTTTCAAAAATAAGTAATTTATCTATTTGTTTATAAAATTTGTTTAAACAAATAACACTAAAAATTTAAAGTTTATGTAATCTTATGTTATTTTTGAATATAAAACAATAATAATTAAAATTAATAAAAAAAATGTCAACCTTTGTTTTTTAAATTTTTAGTTTTTTGTTATCTTAAATAATTAATAAGTAATAGACTATAACAATTAAAAATATCGCAATGTCATAATCTCGTACAGTATAGTTGATATAAGGTCTAAAGGAAACGTAATAATTTTAGTGGCTTTTGCTTAACAATTATCCGACTTGAAATATAAACGTAAGCTCTAAAAAAAATTGTTAATTAACAATAGGCTCATTTTATGAAAAATCTGGATTTTTTTTCTTTAAATGTATGAATAATACCATAGTTTTTTAAAATTTTTAAATTAATATTTAATACATAAAAAAATATTTTTACTTATTACGGCCGGTTTCGTAACGGCTTAGCGTTTGCCGCACGAAGCCTTATTTTCAACTTTAAATTAAAATTATTAATAATATAGATAGAATACCGGGAGTTCTGACTTTTCTATTGGAAATTTCTTCCTCTTCAAGAATCTTTTTTTTTTTTAATTTCTTAAATATTAATGGTTTTCGAGTTATTTTCAAGAAACGAAGCTCGTTATTTCTTCAATCTTAATTTGTTTATAACTTTTGCAATTGTTTATATGCGGGTTTGAAAGTTTTGCACATTTTTCTAGACGTCATTCCGAATCCAATGTGCCCTCACTCACATTTTTACAAGCTTTATCAAGAATTAACACGTCTTTGAACTTGTGAACTAGTGTATGTTGGAGATTATTTTAATTCGTTTTGTTTAAATTTTTGGATTTCTTATTGGATTCTATTTAAGAAAAGTATAGTAGGTGACCCAAGAACAACCTCTTGTAGAGAAATGCATGGTTGAAAGAGTTGTAGAGTTACTAAGACACCGTTAAAGATAAAGCTGTCGAATTGAAACTAACAAGAAAAAAAAAATTATATGACAAAGTTTGATAGCTTAAATTATAATATATTTTTTACTTTACACTTGCCACTGTGCTTCAAAATTAATCAGTTTGGAGCATCTACACCTCGTGATTTTAAATGTAAGTTCATAGATATCTGTAAAACTATAATTCATCTAAACTAACAAAGTTTTTTCCAAAGTATATATTTATATAAATAAAATTAAAATTTAATTGCAATTTATTTTTACATATTGTACATATTGCACGTAAAGTATATTTTAGTTTCAATTCGAGCTAGTTTTTTCGTTGATAGTGTTTAAGTAATTCAACAATTTTTACTTCTATTTCTCTCATGATATTAATTATTATAGGTCACTCAAACAACATGTTATAATTAGAATAATAAAGTTGATATAAAAGTCATACAATTTTGTTAATATTTCCGCGCAATTTGTATAGTTTGAATGTAAATGACCGTGATTTTTGATTCGTTGTATCTAGCAATTCGTTAAAAAATGGATTTCTGGAAATATCTTGAAAATTACGAATTATGTCAAAAACTGTTATTTGTACGACTTGAAACATAAGAAATTAACTTTACCTTAAATTTCAGATTAGTTCCGTTCAAAGATTGTTCGAGATATTATTTTTTTAAGGTTTTGTGTTTTTTCGTCCCTTTCTAAATGTCAAATTTCAACACGTATTTTTCGTGAATAACTTAAAAACCGAAGGGTCTGAAATTGGTTATTACAACGTTGAAAGGTAATTCAATTTAATACATTCCGGTTCTTCTACAATAAAAATTGTCAAAGTTATGGCTATTTGTTAAAAGATTACTTTTTTTATGAAAATCGAAATTGGAGTATTACTCTGAATTGAGTTGTGATAAAATAATTCATTCAAACTTTGTTGTAGCTTTTGGAATAAAACCGCTGCCTAAGGAATCAATATTTCCACATCCAGATTTCCCATCCAAGTCTCTTTAAAGGAAAACATCTTGACCATATTTGCACTCTAGTATGTAATAATAATTGGTCACAGAATTTTAATAAAAGGGCGTTGCCGAATGCTAGCCAAACCTCCAGAACTTCCGGACGCTGCCGAATACGAAGGCAAATTCCGGGCGTTTCCGTATCCATATTAAGATAGTGCCAAATCCATATCCGGGCGCGCCTGAATACCAAGGTAATTCATGGGCGCTGCCGAATCGATATTAGGATACCGCTGAATCCATTTTTGGGCGCTGCCGAATTCCAAAGTAACTTCCGGGCGCTGCCAAATCCAAATTAGAACGCCGCCGAATCTATATTCGAGCGCTGCATAATCCATATTCGGGAACGGCTAAACACCAAGGTGACTTCCGAACCATGTCGAATACCAAGGCAATTTTCAGGCGCTGCCGAATCTATATTCGAATCTCTCCGGGCGCCGCCGAATCCACTATTAAACAATACCTCCAGGATCCATTTTGGTTGCACGATTTGACCCAAACATACTAACTACCGTACAAAGCTTTTAAAATGAAGTTAAATAGAAGATTTTAAAAATTAAGTTTCTGGACTGTTATTAGCTTGCTTTATTGTTTTTCCCTATTTACCTTATTTAACTCACAACCCTTCACCGGAATTAGCGCAAGACATAATCTAGTACCAGATCTCGTCATGGAACATATGTGTGCCAAATTTGAAGACAGTATCTTAGACCGTTGCGAAGAAAACGTGCGCACAAAAAAGTTACAGACCGACACACAGACAGAATTTTTTCTCTCTTAAATTTAAAATCTCGACGTTTTATGACATTTATTATTTCAACAAAAAACATTTTGAAATTTTTTTTAAGATTAATATACAGGGTGCGCCACTTAAAACTCCCCAGGCTTGCAATTTTCTTATTTTTTAAACTACGACGATGTTAGGCATATCAAATTGTAGATAATTTTAAGGCATTTAAACATGTGTACAGAGTGATTTAAAAAAAATTAAAATAATTGTTAAGAAAGAAAACTTAATTTCCTTGAATATTTGTTTACCTCATCCTGTACATGAACTGCGTCAATGTTTTCTTATAAAAGTTTTAATTAGCTTCAATTTATGTTATGTTTATTACGTCATATCCGAAATTCTTTTTGGTTTTAGAGAAAGAAATTAAAAACACTCCTTCCGACTCCTGATTTTTTAAAAATACCTGAAAAAATGTAAATAATAATTTTATGCTTTATTTGTAAAAGACATATCACAAAAAATCCTCAACGTAACAAAACAGCAACAAGAAACAAAAGAAATAAATATTTTTAAAAACAAACTCTATTAAAATGTACTAAATAATAGGAATTCTTATTCTTAAAACTTTTTTTAACATAAATTGAAGCTAATTAAAACCTTTATAAGAAAACATTAACGCATTTCATGTACAAGGTGAGGTAAAAAAATATTCAAAGAAATTAAGTTTCCTTTCTTAACAATTTTTTCAAATTTTTTTTTAAATCACTCTGTATGCGTGTTTAAGGCTTTAAAAATGTCTACAATTTGATGTGCCCAACAAGGTCATCGCTTTTAAAATAAAAAAGTTACAAGTATGGGCAGTTTTAAGTGGCGCACCCTGTACATCTTTCCACTCCACTACGTGGATGTGGAAGTAATAAATCAAATGGCATATATTTTCATTAAAAATAATGTATGTTTTTATCCGAATTTGTTATAAATAAGAAACAAGAAATGAAATGTTTCATATTTCTATTGTGAAATATAGTTAGTTCATTTAGTTATCCTTAAAATAAAATCATGGAAAAAAACATTTTATATTTATTACAAAAAATGTTTTGTAAGACATACAAAGAAAAATGTTATATGTAGTTTTGGTGAATAAGTATACCTACTAGAAACCAAGGCCTCAGATTTTTTTATAATATTTTACACTACTATAAAGAAAAATACCTGTTGTTAAACTTGAGGCATGTTCAATTTTATTAACATTTAACAAATTACAAATTGTGTTTTTATAATAAGAAATGTTTCTTTTTATTTAAAATACACTTTCAGTTGTATCAATAAACCCTCATGTCATAATATTTTAGCTTCATTAAATCAGTATTTATAATTACTTAATAATTTTCGCACAATTTGTATCCCAATTTGGGACATTGGATGATTTGAGCCGTAAATTTTACTTCCACATCCAAATAGTGGATTGGAAGTATAGTAATCGTAAAAAAAAACGTCAATTTTTTTTTTGTTGAAATCGGTTTAGAATGTCATGAAATATTGAGATTTTAAATTTGAGGGCAAAAAAAATTGTATCTATCGGTCTGTCTGTATTTTTTGTACGCACGTTTCCTGTGGGATATTAACTTAATAGTTGTTACGTGTATGTATTATAAAAAGATCTGGAACACATTGCTATAAAATTACACAAAAAATAATCGTTTTAGAGATTCTAGCATTTTACTTAATCGCCATAATGTATTACAATAACGGTGTAAAGGCCGCTCGAAAAGTGGCTTATATTTGGTAATTTGCGATAAAAAATTATATATAGCCAGATAAAACTTACATATATGATTTTGCATGTCATTAGGCAGGCAAAAAGAATGAGCAGTGACTTTCAATACTGAAAAGAAATTGACGGACTGACTCACAAAAATTGCATTTTCGTATATGCGATTCTCGGCGATTTAATTTGATAATTAACAGACTTACCGACCTGAACTATTTTGTTCATTATTGTCCATTAATTATCGTTTATTTTGGTATATAATTAATAAGGCAGCTGGTACGTTGTTGTGCATATTTCTTATTATTATTATAAGAATGGACAACCTCTGTTTAATTATTATTAAACGGAGGTTGTCCATAGGTAAAATCGTAATATAACAGGCGATGTGATAATTTTTCTAATTTATTAGTATAGAATAGCAGTTACTCAATATTAAAATACACGTAAATCGACATAAACATCGATATATTACAAAATAAAATAAATACTAGAATACTTAATAATTTAACTGCTAAAAGCAAACGTGACAAAAATTAAAAATAATATTTTTGTATATTTTAATTATAGCATATTTTATATGTTATATAATTATAGATGAATCTAATATTTTCAATTAAGCTACTTTCTATTGTGTTGATTATATAAATTACCATTAATGTATAACACACCAGCTAAGAGAGTTGTATAGATAAATTTTGGAATTTTTTACATTTTCGGAGTCTGTTATTCTAGTTTCGGTTAAACAGACAATAATGGGTTGTATCTGTAACTAATTGACTTGTCTTTTTGAAATGAAGGATTGCTATTTCTGAAAGACAGTTTTATTGCATCTTATTATGGACGCTTGTGGGGTAAGGCCTCTATTGTAAGAAACCCTTTCCGAAATATATTAATTTCAACCATATGTTTGGTTTTTTAAATTCATAAACATTTTTTCTACAGATATTTTAAAGGATGTGTATTGTGTAATTGTCTATTGTTCAAAATAAGTAGACTTCATCGACTTACAGTCCAATTTACGTCTTTCTATTTGAAAGGGTAAAGGTGGTTTAATATTTGCTTACGAGACTGCAGTAGAAATTTTTTCGTTCTTTCTTTTCTTCACAAATTAGATATTTTTCTATTAAATATATATAAATTAATTGCAATTTTAGAGATTACATGCATTTTGCGTCATGAAAAAATTTAGATACATTTTGATAGTGAAAAACTGTTGAAAACTCGGAAAATATGTACGTTACAAAAAAATTAGAAGAGAGCAAAATTTTAAAGAATATATTAACCTATACGTTTGAATTTTTCCAGATTTTTAAATTTCATAGTTTACGTTTTTTCCGGGAAACTTGGACAGAGTGCACTTTAGGAAAAAGTCATAAAGGAAAAAAAGTCTTGTAGACTAATAATACATTCACTCGAATTTATGGTTTTTTCTCGTCACTTTTTATTCCACCTTCAACCCTTTTTGGAAAAATTCAACCGCTATATCTCGGAAAATATGCATTTTTCGAAAATTTTACGAGAATAAAAAGTTGTTATTTTTCATAAAATTATTTAAAAAGACATTTTGCTTTTTTAATTTACCTCAATTTTACTAGTTAACAAATTAGCAACAAGATCATTGTTTATAACAATTGCGAGGCAATATTAGCGGCCATTTTTTTTTTGGAGTTTGATCTAGACTTCAAAACGAACAGAATCCACAAAGTTTCGTGAAAATTCATTCATTCGGTAAACTATTTAGTCAGAATGCTAATTTGCCTACACTATAATGTGTTAGAACTACAAAGTACACATAACATAATCCTGGGATTATATAGACAGAGAAAATAAATTTCCTTTTAAGAGTTGATGTTCGGTTTTTGTTTCATTTTACCATTATTGTATTATTTTGGTTTGAAATACGTATGTTTACATTTTCATAAATGCTAAATATATGTGTTGTATTCATTTTTTTAAAAGCTTTTATTTAACTTGCAATGTGTTATGTATGAATGTATGTTTGTTTGGTGAAATCTTGCAAGCTGAATTTCGACTAGTTCTTATTATACTAGAGCTTTGAAATTTGGCACACATGTATAAATCCGGTGACAGTGTAACATAGTATAGGCATTATCGGTCTAAATCCAATATGGCGGACGTCCCAAGATGGCGGATCGGCTTTTTAGTCACAACCCTATTGATTTGGGTATCAAATGAAGGGGTTTTACGAGTAAAATACGATAGACAATGTGACGTCATTCTAAATTCAATATGGCGGACGTCCCAAGCTGGCAGATCGCCTTATCGCCTTATCGCCTTTTTCTTCACAACCCCCTTGATATGGAATCAAATGAAAGGGTATAACGGCCTCTAGTGGCCATTACATCAAATTGAATTAATAAATTAAATTAGTACGAATAAAGTTACAGGGATCTGAAATGTTAAAGCAATAATCAAGTTAACTTCATTTAAGCGTGCGTGAATAAAGTTCGTCCGAGTCTCGTGAGGGCGGTACGATCGGCAATTCGGGTAGCCAGGAATAGCAATTAGCGGAGCTCGTTCTCTCTGATTCGACTGCCACAACAGATAGACGTTTTTTGGCCACACTCCGCCAATTAAAATTTCAATCTCTTAAATGGATTAACTAAGTAAGTTAATTGTTTGTTAATTATTGTATTAGTAAATATTAATCGAGGTTATTTTATTTTAGATGTAGATTATTGATCTGAAATTTCAGAGTTAAATCTCAAATGCAATTTCACATGTAATTTTCAAACGTGGACGCGACTGGATATCGCCATTTTTTAAAACCTCGTCCTTGATAAGTAAATCTTGATGTACGATGTAATGCCTTGGTAGACGCTTATGGAAGGTTTACCTTATTATTAAATCGAACTGGACGTTTCTTATGTCACAGCAGGGACGTATCGGAATCTCGTTGAAGAAATAAAATTTTAGAATTTTTTTGTCTGGAAGCCATTATCTGGTAGAGCAGTGACGTAAACGACAAGGATGGTAGATTCGAGTGACATTTAGCTGGGGGAATTTTGTTTCTTGCCGAAAGTGGGCAACCCATGTGAGGAGCTGTCTTTCTAACCTGTAGAAAAGTGTCAACTTCGTATCGACATCCAGTGAACATCAAGTTTTTTCATTTGAAGATCCCTCGAACTAAGACAACAATAGCGCCTTAAAGCTAAGATAAGTCTATCATTTTATTAACCATTTATAATACCCTTCTAACAAAGTTTTACCGTGGTTCATAGTAACATGCTATAAGCAGGATATAAATTTGAAACGTACTATTGATTGCTATTGAATGAGAGAGCCATTTTACGATTTAGTCGTATTTTTTTCTAATGTTTTGGTCGATATAGTCCTCAACTCAGGGGGGCTATAGGCCTGTGATAACAGTACCATTAGTGAGTTCCACTAATTTATTGTGTTTAAAGGTTTATGTTTGGTACTGCCATAAAACCACGGGGTTGGAGTGGACCTTCAGCCACTAGCCCTGATATCAGTGTAACCTTTGGTTCGTGCCAATTTTAATAGCTATAAGATTTGACCGTGTGGTCGTATATTAAGGTACAGCTGTGCTTTAAGCTTTGTTTTATCCCTTGTGGGTTATGTTTTTGTTGTATATAGTCATACCAATTTTATAGTTTTAAATTATTTAAATTACCCGTTATAGTAACACTATAATTATCATTGGCTTACTTAGGTTAGTTTCTACGTTATATTTAGTGATAAAATTTTTCTGGGATCGTGGGATTGTGTGTGAATTTATGGTGTTTTAGTGATAAACAAGTTTTATTAACAATCTACAAGGTTGTGATTTTTTTGTAGAGTTTTTATTCAAGTACGGTAGATTTCATAGCGTAATTCCTGTTACTCCAGTAAGAGTTTTACCACCAGGTGAGGTTAGAACCTTTTATTGCAATTTTGTTTGTCAGTGCCTCAAGGTATTTAATAGTCAAATTTTATGAAACAATTTCAATATTTATAGTGAAATAGTGGTAGGAAGTTTGCTTCCGTTTGTGTATTTGGTTGGGAATTTGCCTATATATTTCCTCAACCGTCGTGAATAGCTCACTATAAATGTTTGATCTTGTTTTGCATAAACTTCCTTCAGAAATTTAATTGTTGGGGTTGGCCTTATGCCCATAAATAAATTTAAAAAAAATATATTTTTATTACTAGTTTTCCTTGGAGAACTATATCGTGGGCTTATAGTCAAAAATTAAATTTCGTCCATCTTTCGGGAATCAAATCATTGAAAATTGTAACTTTCAACTTCAAATTTGTAACTTAACCTGGACACCTTTAATTATTCTCGTTTCAAACTGGCCTAACTTGTACTGGAGTTTTGATTATTGTCCATTTAAGCTAGGTCATTATTTATTTTCTGTAGTTTACGAAATTGTTTATTGCTAACTTCATCCAGAATACTAAATTAGGAATATAGAATACTAACCCAAGTTATCGTCACCAATTAGATATTTTTAAGCATTTCAAGCCATAAAATTGGCCAGACTAACGTAGTTGTTATTCACTAACCTTGTTAAAATTTTGCTAGTGACGAATTAATTTCGTATTAAACTCTTGTCATTTTAAATTCGTGTTTCTCTGATGTATGTGTTGTATAGTACCCTTCCTTTCTGATCTTTCTATAGGATCTGGCGCCCAAGGTACTCTTGAATTTTAGCCTACTTAAATTCAATATTTAAACAAAAAAAAATAATTTTTTTTTGACAAAAAATAATAAAATTCCATCTTTTAAATTTTTATCACGTAAATCACTCTTGGCCTTACTAGGAGCGTTGTTTACGCTTACCCATGGCCCTTGACCTCCTAAAAAAAAACTGGCTAGCCCAGCCTAATTTGTGTTGGTAACGAGTTATAATCCTTGTGTACTGTATTTTTATAAAGTCCCCAAACAAATTAGTTTGTGTCATAGAGGGAATGTCAACTGGCCTAATAAATACTACAAGTTAAATTGTAAGTGATGATGTCATTTTGGGCTCATCCTAATTAAATATTATACTAAAACCTCAGGATCCAGAACTCAACCACTATAGAGTTATTAAATAATTCCCTAGATGAAAAGAAGGTAATTACAGTGGTGCCACAACGCGAAGCGTCGTGAAATTGGAGGCAAGAGTGTCAGTTAAATTGCAAAAAAAAAAAATTCAAGAGTCCAAAATTTTCTATTCTTTTTTCTCGAAATTTTTTTGTCTTTTTTCAGTATTTTACCTTTTCTGTTTCTTGTTACTAATTCGTGTTTTCCCTAGTGTAGGAATAATATAGTACGGAGTCATGGAGCCAAACTATCTGTCAGTAGAGGAGCTGAACTTCGAACTTTATATACGAGGTACGAATAGCGAGGGAAACTGTGATGTCAAGAGGGCTATTTTACGAGGACATCTACAGAGTGAAAAATGTCAACCAACGTCTCATCCAAAGGTTCCGTTAGATAATGGGATGGAAAGAATCATCTGCATTGATAAGGTCAACACCCTGGAAAGTATGGTAAACAGATTTACATTTGATAAACGTTATCCTGATTATAAAAGATTAAAAAGTAAACTTTTACATGTCAAAAATCGAGTAAATTATTTAACAGCAGAGTATCAGACAGAAGCTGATTTTAAAACTGAACTAACCACAAAAATTATGTTGCTTTTTGATTTGCTAGAGAATAAATCTGGTAATGCGCCAGTAGTAAATTTAATTGAGTTTAATAACGCCACTGATAACATTTTATCTCCCGTGGTAACTGTTAGTTCACCATTAATAATTTCACAGGCCAATGTGTCGAATCAAACATCTACCAGTCACCAATTTTCTGTTACCAGCTCAAGTTTTGTTCCACAAACCACTATAAATGTCAGTAATTTAAATTCGTACCATGATCTAAATGTCAATAATTTAACAGCACCAATTAATAGCAATGTCACGGATTTAAATTTGCAAAATAATTTAAATACCCATAATTTTACCTTACAAAACCATCCAAATGTTAATACTTTAAACTCACTATATAATTCAAATGTCACTACTGGCAGTTCACAGCGTAACTTAAACTTTAGTTTCTAAACTCACAGTCTAATGTAAATTTTTGCACTGCAAGTTCTCAATCTATAAATAATGTAGCCCCGGGGGCCTATCAAATTGCAAGCTCTTTGCGTGTACCTGAAGTAAATTCTACTAATATATATAATAATGTACCTATACCCAGTCACCACGTTTTTCACGAAACTGTTCCTAGAACAAATTTCGGCTTGTATCAACAGCGGTATAATGTTAATGACATCAATCAATTTAATGACAACTTTTCAACATTACCTCGGCATTCAACACAATTATTTAACTATGGGCCTCCGAGAGAGCCAATGATTAGTTCAAATACCAACAATCGTAATTTATATGTTCCTAGGCCAGAAAATAACTTACCTTTCAGAGACACTGTGTACAGTGGGTCGCATACTGCACCTGGCGTAACGCATAATCACCCTAATTTTGATTATAGTAAAGCCTTCTTCAGACTTTCGCAAGCTAATAGAAGTTTATTGAAATTTGATGGTAGAAACTAAACTTTACATAATTTTTTAGAGCGTGTGGAAGAATTTTCTCTGTCCCACAAAATTAGTAAAAACGATTTATTAACCTTTGCTCACGAATTCTTTGAAGGTGATGCATTAATTTTATTTAGGTCAGTACGTTCAAGTTGTCATACTTGGCAAGATTTAGAAAATCAATTAAGATTAGTATTTTTACCCTGTGATTTTGAGAGCGAGTCAAATTTTATGAAACAATTTCAATATTTATAGTGAAATAGTGGTAGGAAGTTTGCTTCCGTTTGTGTATTTGGTTGGGAATTTGCCTATATATTTCCTCAACCGTCGTGAATAGCTGTAAATGTTTGACCTTGTTTTGCATAAACTTCCTTCAGAAATTTAATTGTTAGGGTTGGCCTTATGCCCATAAATAAATTAAAAAAAATATATTTTTATTACTAGTTTTCCTTGGAGAACTATATCGTGGGCTTATAGTCAAAAATTAAATTTCGTCCATCTTTCGGGAATCAAATCATTGAAAATTGTAACTTTCAACTTCAAATTTGTAACTTAACCTGGACACCTTTAATTATTCTCGTTTCAAACTGGCCTAACTTGTACTGGAGTTTTGATTATTGTCCATTTAAGCTAGGTCATTATTTATTTTCTGTAGTTTACGAAATTGTTTATTGCTAACTTCATCCAGAATACTAAATTAGGAATATAGAATACCAACCCAAGTTATCGTCACCAATTAGATATTTTTAAGCATTTCAAGCCATAAAATTAACCAGACTAACGTAGTTGTTATTCACTAACCTTGTTAAAATTTTGCTAGTGACGAATTAATTTCGTATTAAACTGTTGTCATTTTAAATTCGTGTTTCTCTGATGTATGTGTTGTATAGTACCCTTCCTTTCTGATCTTTCTATAGGATCTGGCGCCCAAGGTACTCTTGAATTTTAGCCTACTTAAATTCAATATTTAAACAAAAAAAAAAAAAAAATTTTTTTTGACAAAAAATAATAAAATAATAATTTTCCATCTTTTAAATTTTTATCACGTAAATCACTCTTGGCCTTACTAGGAGCGTTGTTTACGCTTACCCATGGTCCTTGGCCTCCTCAAAAAAAACTGGCTAGCCGAGCCTAATTTGTGTTGGTAACGAGTTATAATCCTTGTGTACTGTATTTTTATAAAGTCCCCAAACAAATTAGTTTGTGTCATAGAGGGAATGTCAACTGGCCTAATAAATACTACAAGTTAAATTGTAAGTGATGATGTCATTTTGGGCTCATCCTAATTAAATATTATAGTAAAACCTCAGGATCCAGAACTCAACCACTATTGAGTTATTAAATAATTCCCTAGATGAAAAGAAGGTAATTACAAGGGTTTGACGAGTAAAATACGATAAACTATGTAACGCCATTATAAATCCAATATGGCGGACGCCCTAGGATGGCAAATTATCTTTCTTCACGACTTCCTTGCCATTTGTATCAAATGAAAGGGTTTTGACTGTCTGTCTGTAAAATAAGTAGACTAAAAAGTAAAAAATAAAATTATATAATAAAAATATTTTTAAGAAAAAGCCTTCATTTGAAAAAACTGTACTAAAAAGTTTAAATAATTTTTTAAAATTCATACACCTGGAAACCAAAAGCTTTGGGGGCGGTTAATTGAGCAAAGTAACTATGCAATAGTGCTATATGACCGTCCGCAAAGTTTTTGGTTTCCAGGTGTATGAATTTTAAAAAATTATTTTTACTTTTTAGTACAGTTTTTTCAAATAAAAGCTTTTTCTTAAAAATAATTTTTTTTTATTTGATTTTCAATAAAAACGTTTTCAAGTAAAGCTTGTCATGTTACTTCCTTTTTAGATTTTAAAACTTAGTCATTTATATTTTTTTAAATTGGAATGTGGTTTAGGTTTTTGACTTTTTAAAAGTTTTTATGTAGAAATGAAACACCGTGGTCTCTTTGCCGATTTCCATTTTTTTTACGAAGTTGTTACTGGTCTATAAAATTGGGACGTCTAGTTATAAAGCAGGCAGTATGGGCGTATGAGTTTCGAATACATTTCGGACGCAGTTTATTTGTTGGAATCAGTTCTGGAGACACTACTGATTATGAGCATCCATGTTACCAGACAGTAACCCGGTCTGATATTGTTTAAAACAATTTTGTTTACAACAAAAGGAAATATTACATTTTTTCAATGAAACAATGTTTTTAAATATTTTTTTATCGATTTCCAACAAGAAATGTTCGATAATTTTTTTCATAAAGTTGATATTTCCAATGTTATTGTGTTTTAAAAATTAAAAAATCTCCAATTTCTCGTTTCAGTAAGAGCCTTACATTTTCTAAGAAAGCATATACAGTGTGCCAGGGAGCGACGCATGATTAAATGAGCAATTCATATGTCTTGGAAATTTACCAAAAAAAAGTAATTTCTCTCATTTATAAAGTACTTTTTCTGAAATCGATCGGCAATGTCTACATTTTCGGCGCGATTTCAGATCAAAAAATGTACAATTCCAGTATTTTAGTCCGTTGCTAAGAAACTATAAGAAAACAGACCGGAAAAGATCCGTTGCCAAGCAACGATCAGCAAAACCGTACGGGAGTGTTACTTTCCCGGCATAGGCCAGGAAAGTAACATTCCCGTATGGTTTTTTATGTATATTTTTGACAGTAAATAAATACACGCAGACAAACAATCAAACTTACATTTACACTTACACATACATCAAAATTACATTTATTAGTAAGCAGTTAGATTGTAATGAAGAAATGTAATGAAGGAATGTTAGATTATAATGAAGAAATGTTATTCATTAATGAAGAAATTTTATGCATTAATACAAATTCCTTAATTTATAATAATATTGATTGTGATTTCAGAAAAAATAGTATGCGTATTTCGGTGTGAAAGCACATTCCCGAACTTCGATGCATCGTCGTCCGGGAATGTACTGCTTTCACACCTAAATACACAATATACTATTTTCTGTAAGAGATAGGACAAATCTTAGAAAGAATTATTCAGAATGAGTATTGTTTATTTGAGATTTTTTATAGAAATAGTTTTGAATTAGTCAGATTTCAGTTTGTCTTAATATTTTAAGGTTTTTCAAATTGTTTAAACAATTTTAATTTACTTAAATAATTATAATTTATTTAAGCAATTACGTTTTGTTACAAATTTGTAGCATTTCCATCTTTTTTTAGTTTCACAATTTTGTTTATTAAGAGTTTGCTAATGAAACCTGCAAATTATTCAAGCAACTTATTCTTGTTTATTGCCAACTTTCTTCAGAATAGAGCTAGAGTTGTGCAGGTTTTAAGAAATTTTGAACTTTTCATCGACTTTCTGCTCATATTTAAAATAAAGAACATTTTTGAGACTAATTAAAAATAATTTCTGCAAAAAGAGTCGCAAATAAATAACAATAAATGCTAGAAATACATGATACTCTACTTTTGTCCTTATGGGGTCATTTTGAGGCCCAATAATTCTCATGGGGGGTGTAATTGAAAAAATAATTATTAATTCGTATTCTTTGAACTATTGTGAAATTTAAAAAAGTTGGAAATGTTACAAATTTATAGCAAAATATAATTTTTTGAATAAATTATAATTGTCTAATACATTTGAAAAGCATTAAAATATTAACACAATCTAGAAGGTGATTAATTAATAATAATTTGTGTAAAAGAGAACTCAAATAAATAATAATAAACGTTAAAAATACGTGATACTCCAACTTTGGCCTTATAGGGTCACTTTGCAAGTGAGTAAAATTTTAACAAATTCAGTTTTATTTTTCTGAATAATATTTCTTTACAGCACCCTGTCCTATCTCGTACAGAAAATTTGATAAATTGACAAATAGCAGAAAAAAACTATATGTGAGAACTAAAAAGAAAAACTATCTACAAAATTAATTTCCAATCTTTGCAGATAGATTTTTTTTTTAGTTCATACAGATTGTTTTTTCTACTGTTTACCAAATCCCATAAAGAACAATTATAAGCAAATAAAAAGTAATTCACTTTTACGCGAACTTCATGTTTCGAAACTTAAATTGTGACATAAATTAGTATTCTCACAGGATGAGATTTCTTTATTTACTTATACGTCGACAGACTGCAGATTGTAATAATATTCTTCTAGGCAAATACGATAAAGTAGCATAGCATACATCTGACAACGCCGCCGGAAGTCAGTTAAACCTGTAATTTTTATATTCGGGTGTCATTTTACGCATCGATTAAAATATTCATAAGGACACCAATTAATATATATATATATATATATATATATATATATATATATATATATATATATATATATGTTATATAATATTACACGCTATCTTATTGCGACTTAGCCATAATAAACCTTCACAGGTATATCGTATTTCACGATAACAGCTTCTCTTATTAATTGCTTATCTTCAAGATATCATATTACACCTTTGTTTCTCATAACTTGTGCAGACTGCAGAGCTGCAATTCCTTTGTTATATATTTTGCTTACTCAGGTTCTGTATGTTATAAATATGACTAAACACGCTTTGTTGAATCAGTTATTAAACTCAGTTAGAATGAAACACTTCTAATTATTATTATATTCCTTCTCCAAGAGCCAACGTTGGCTCCATTTAAGTAAATAAATCTTTTTAAAAAGTCACTCATGTAAACCGTGATCTAACATTGGCGCAGTCGGTAGGATCCGTAAACATCATCAGAACAAGAAGCCTAACTGGTAGTGAAGCGTAAGAGAATAAGGAGAACATCTGCAGAAGGTGCCTAACTAGTGCGTGTACATCTACGAGAACAAGGAGACCTTCCTCACTGGTGGTGGCGGATCCCAATCCCTTGACGGACGAAGAACCTACCCATGGAGATGAAATTAACGTAAGTCATTTAAGAATCATCTCGTACCATTTTTACCATTTTATTATTTTTCGCAACTTATTTTATTAAAAGTGTATTATACTGCTAATACACTCGGCGCACAAAGCCAGTTCTATTGTCAAAGTGAAATCCATTCCTTTACAAACGCAACGAAACAACTTCATTTAATTTTAAGTTATTTATTTTCGTATTATACTGCTAATACGAAACATTGTGCTAACAGCTAATATACAATCCATTTACGCACGCAACGTAACAAGCTAATTTAAGTTATCGTATCATACTGCTGATACGCAACCAATTTTTGTCCTAATTTCTGAATACAAAAAGCAAAATGCCAGATAGAGCTCAACCAGGGCCAGTTCAACCAGTGCCACCGGCACCAACCGAACAACAACTACAACAACAACAACTACAACAGCAACAACTACAACAACAACAACAACAACCTCAACCAGAGCAAATTGAGCCTTACAAGCTCTCTGAGATATTTTCGTTGATACCCGAATTCGATGGCAATGCCATTAATTTACAAACATTCTTAAATTCATGCCATTGTGCACAAAGTATGGCCATTAACGACCAGAAAATTTTATTAACAGTCCACATCAAAAATAAATTAAAAGGCAAAGCTGCCGAACTAATTAACTCACGTAACCCCGGCACATGGCCAGAAATAAAAGCACTACTGGAAACCCACTTTGGGGACTCCAGAGATTTAACGGCCCTAATTTAGGACCTGCAGCGCATTCACCAATTGCCAGGTGAATCCGCCCTTACATTTGTTTCGCGTTTACAAACGCACAATGCGAAAATGCACGCTGCAGTGCAAAAGCAAAATTTAACCTCGACACAAAGAACCGCACAATCCGACCTCATCGAAACGATGACTTTAAATAACTTACTAACGGGTTTAGAACCAAACTTAGGCCGCATCATACGTGCCAGCAACCCTCCAAATATATTGAAAGCTGTAAGTAGACTTCGTAGAGAGCTACAACTCTCTTATTTCGAGCAACAGAAATTTCCGAAAAATAGTCCGGTCAAAAATCCCGCTTTACAACAAAAACGACCAACTTCAAATTTCCAACAAAAATTCTGTTTATTTTGCAAGCGCAATGGACATGTAATAAACGAATGTCGTACAAGGCAACAGCAACTGTCTATGCCATCGACATCAAATTTCCAGAGACCAAATTATCAAGGAAACCCAAATTTCCAAAATTTCTCTCAAAACAATCAATTTGGTCAGAGGACATTCCCTCAAAACCAACCTAATCAACCTCAAAATAGGCCCTCAGCTATAAGGCCGAATCCAAACTTTAACCAACAAAGACCGTCAGCTATTCAACCTAACCCGAATTTTAACCGCTTTAACCAGCAAAAAGCTCATCATTTAAATTACGAACCTTACGATAATTATGCCGATCAATTTAATCAATACAATGACTATTCACCCGATTATCAAAATGTAAGTGACAGTTATGAAAATTACGATTTAGAAAACGCTCAAAGCTTTTCAGAGAATTATACAGCTAATTCCCCATATGAACAGTACGAGAATTATACTGCTAATTCTCAAACGCCACAGGAGGATTATACTGTTAATCCTCAGGATTTTCGATTAGATCCGGAGTACCCCACGGATACTCCAACACAGCAAACAGACCAATTCGACCAAATAACAAATCAAATACGAACGATGAATCTCAACGACAGTTTCGACCCGTCGCTGAACTTCCCGGAACAAGGGTTCATGTAGAAACGCTATCACACTCATTGTTGACCGTAAATTCAAAAAATCTATACTACATTAAAGACATCACAAACAAATTCAAAATTCTAATCGATACTGGCGCAGGTATCTCTATCTTTAAACCAAAAACAGCGGAAAATTACAAACGGAGATTTTCAGAAAACGTAATTATACAAGGTATAACTGATCAGAAAATTACTATTAGTGAATCTGTTCTTATACCCTTCACTGATAACGACCCACATAAAGTTTACATCTACGACCTAGATATCAATTTTGATGGACTGATAGGAGCTGATTTCCTAGAGCACTATCATTGTATCGTCGACATAAGAAATAAACAATTAATAACCAATTACAAAACGGTACCACTTTTCAAAGTAACCGACGATTCGTCGAAACCCGAATACGACAAAATCCAATCAAACCACAACCCTAATCAAAATAAGATCCAAATTGACGGCCGTACCGAAAAAATTTATAAACTAAAATGTAACCTTAAAAACACTGACGCTATTTTGCAAGCGCAAGAGAATGAAAAAGTCCGTTTACCTAATGCTATTGTTAAAGTAAACGAAAACGGAGAATTTTTAACAACAATAATCAATGCTAATGTCATCCCGAAGACTGTCGATTTTTCCAATTTAAATTTAGAACCTTTACAAAAATTTAAGTCAATTTTTAACTTAAACACGCAAAATTCTGACCAACAACTAACGACGGACAGATCCTTTGAAATCAGGAACGAATTGCGCTTGGATCATCTAAACGAAGAAGAGGCCGAAATAGTAACGCAGCTTTGTTTAGACTTTCAAGATATATTCTATTTAGAAGGAGACAATTTGACTTTTACCAACGAAATCAAACACCCTATTGACACCGACAATTCCCGACCGATATTTACGAAATCGTATCGTTATCCTCAGGTCCATAAAGAAGAAGTTAAGTCCCAAGTATCGAAAATGTTAAGTCAAGGTATTATTCAACCTTCAATCTCACCTTGGTCCTCTCCTGTCTGGGTAGTTCCCAAAAAACTGGACGCTTCTGGTAAACAGAAATGGCGCGTTGTAGTCGACTACCGCAAACTCAACGAGGTTACAATCGGTGACAAATATCCTCTGCCCAACATTTCCGATCTTTTAGACCAACTTGGCAAATGCCAATATTTCACAACCTTAGACTTGGCTTCTGGTTTTCACCAAATCGAAATTAATCCCGCAGATATTCAAAAGACTGCTTTCACAGTTGAGAACGGTCATTATGAATTCGTGCGAATGCCATTTGGACTCAAAAATGCCCCATCAACTTTTCAAAGAGTTATGGATAACATCCTGTTAGGTATTCAAAACGAACGATGCCTCGTCTACATGGACGATATCATTATTTACTCTCCTACAATTCACGAACACATTTCCCGTCTAACCGAAGTCTTTAAACGCCTTCAAAAAGCCAACCTCAAAATTCAACCAGACAAATGCGAGTTTCTCCGCAAGGAAGTCGCTTATTTAGGACACCTAATTACAAAAGACGGCGTAAAACCAAACCCTTCGAAAGTTGACGCTATTTTAAATTTTCCTCAACCGAAAAATCCAAAAGAAATTAAATCATTTCTAGGCTTAGCCGGATATTATAGGCGCTTTATCCCTAATTTCTCCAAGATAACCAAACCCCTAACAAAACTACTACAAAAAGACATACCATTTCTTTTCGACAATGATTGTGTAAATTCTTTTCAAAATTTGAAACAAACATTAACAACAACCCCGATATTAATTTACCCTAATTTTGATGAACCTTTCATTCTAACCACTGATGCGAGCGCATTTGCCGTCGGCTCGGTGCTGAGCCAGGGGCCCATTGGCAAAGATTTACCCATTGCCTATGCTTCTAGAACCTTGTGCAGTGCAGAAACTAAATATTCAACGATTGAACGCGAGCTTTTATCGATAGTATGGAGTGTAAAGCACTTTAGACCATATCTGTATGGTAGAAAGTTCAAGCTTGTCACCGACCATAGACCACTCACCTGGCTATTCTCTATAAAAGATCCAGGAAGTAGACTTGCCCGTTGGCGACTCAAATTAGAAGAGTACGACTATGAAATAATTTATAAACCCGGTAAAATCAATAAGAACGCGGACGCACTTTCCAGAATCAATATTAATCATTTTTCCGAATGTTCCAAATTCTATTCAAAAGTTCTAGCCGCGAATGACGAAGAGTCAGACGACGACGAAAACCCAGACGATAAGAACGAAATCACTAACGAACAAATTTCCCGAGAATTTGAAACTTTCACCAACCTATATAAAACAACATCTTTAATTGACTATTCGAAAATCAAAGCCTCGAACAAACAACTTTTGTATCGAGAACATAAAGATATTATAACCTTCTTCCAGCAAAATAACTTACAAGACCTACATCACAAAATTATTGAGGATATATTCGAAGAAAACCCCGAATTTCATAACGATAAAATCAATATTGTATCGAGCAAAACAGTCAGACATAGGAGATATTTTATCATTCCCCTACCGTTTGATATCAAATCCGTAATTGAACATTTATTTTTGGTATTATTTAAAAACCAAGATGTTCTAGATCTCTCTAAGACATACTTTGTCGAAAATAACTTAGACCTCCCCATTCTTGAAATCCTATCATTCATTTTTGCGGAAAAAGACTTAAAAGTAGTAATTTGTCAAGATATCGTCAGAACTGCCGACGAAGATGAAATTTCAATTATATTGGAGCAAAATCATTTTGGTAAAAATAATCTACACCGTGGAATAAATGAAACGATTCGAAGAATTAGAGAAAAATACACTTGGCAAGGTCTAACTAAAGACGTTGAAAATTTTATAAAAAATTGCGAAACTTGCCAAAAGACTAAAGTATGCCGGAAAAACCTTAACAACCCTCTAGTAGTCACAGAAACCCCAAGAACACCATTCGAAAGAATTAATATCGATTTATTTGAATTCCCAACTCGAAATTACGCTTTAACTATTCGCGACGAGTTAACTAAATTTACACAAGCCTATGCAGTCCCGGACAAATCCGCAAAATCCGTCGTAAATACCTTGTTGTTATACTTTCAACATTACGGCACCCCGCTAAGAATCCATTGCGATTACGGTGGCGAATTTGACAACCGTTTGCTCAAAGATCTCTGCACCCTCTACGACATAAAACTGACGTATTCAAGCGTAGGACATCCCCAATCGAACGGATCCATAGAAAGATTTCATGCTACTCTAGCTGAAATGATAAGAATTCATAAAACTGAAAATCCGAACGAACATCCTTTCACAATTTTACCATATGCAGTAATATGCTATAACAATTCAGTAAATAAAACACACGGTTTCACCCCATACGAACTTGTATTTGGACATACGTCCAACAGACCACCTGAAACTTTGTATAACCAAAAAGAGTTAATAACCAAATACGTTAGGGATTTAAACAACAGAATATCTCACTACTATAAAATAGCCCGTAGTCGAACGCAAGCTCAAAAGGAGAAAGCGAAAGTTCGCTTTGATAGAAATGTTCCCCAAAAACGACCCGAATACAAAATAGGTGACTTAGTTTACGTAAAAGAATCACAAATCAAAAACAAATTGCAAAACAAATTTAACGGTCCTTTTAAAATAAAAGAAATTTTTCAAAATTCTGCTACCTTATTAAACCTCGAAACGAAACAAGAAACCAAAGTAAATTTTGATAGAATGAAACCATATACTGAAAATTAAATTTATTTTCAGGTTTCTCCTGCTGTTCGGATCAGCACTCTGTCAATACAAAATTATCCCAATCAATAACACCGTTGGTGTATACTACCACCAAGACACGAACATCGTGGTGACAAATGACAAATGGACTCTACTAGTGCATAAAAACATTTCATCCCTCAAACTAGCTTTTGACAAAAATCAAAATATCTTAGACAGAATCCTGTACACTCTCCATAATGGTGATCATAAGTCAATTATTTTTACGAGTGAAATTAAAACAGACTTTAACCTTTTAACACAAATATCCAACTCTATAAAAATGAAATTTGACGAAATCTTTTCAGATACAAAAAGATATAAACGAGGAATACTTAACGGTATCGGTACAATATTCAAATCCATAACTGGTAACCTAGATGCTGAAGATGGCCAGTACTATACTAATTGTATAAATAAACTAAATAACGACGAACATCAATTGGAAAACTTAATCAAAAATCAAATTTCAGTTACAACTTCTGTTATTAAAAACTTCAACTCGACTATACAAAAATTACAAATTGACGAGGAAACCTTTAACAAAGATCTCGAAGAAATAGAACACACAATTCAAACAATGACTCAAGCTATCGAGGCTGCTCGCATAAAACTAAAATTTTTATACATTTCCGAACAATTAATGGCAAGCTATTTGTATATCGAAGATAATTTAAACGACATTCTAAATTCAATAACATTTGCCAGACTAGGAATCATTCACACGTCAATCATAACCCCTAATCATTTGGTAACAGCATTACAAGAAATTTCACAGAGCTTACGAAGGAACAATTTGCCTCTCCCCATTAAATTATCGGCAGTTGCTAAGTATTTGGATATTATTGAATTACAAGCGTTTCAAATGGATTCTAACTTAGTATTTGTTTTAACAATACCACTTGTTGAACCCCAAAATTAACACCTATCGCCTATATCCTATCCCGATACTTGATAACAGAACTGGTCTACATCACATTTTATCTATTTCACAAAAATATATCGCGAGAGATGATGATTCTTTGATGTACATACCTATACAAAATTTGAAAGAATGCAAACCACTTTATTTTGGAACCAAACTATGTTCGAACCTGTTTGCCTATCCTATCGACCAAAATGCCATATGTGAAGCCAGAATACTAAAACCATTGCCAAAACTTCCAGAGAACTGTCAAACTTCCTTCATTATTAGTCAGGGATACAACGTCCAAGAACTTGAAGACAACACATGGCTAGTAATTAATTCCGAACCACTTCACATTACCATCAACTGTCCAAAGAGAGAATCCACAACAGAGTTAATCAACAAAAATTCCATCATCAAACTACAACCAGGATGTTACGCCTATGCAGGCATTACTAGAATACAAGCCAGTGCCAAAGACTTTTCCGAAATTAAGGACAATTCACATCCTATCCAAATTCCTTTTGAATGCTGTAATCACATGCCCGACAAAATCGAAATTCCAAAATTAAAACCTCTCAAATTAAACAATCTCGACGTAGAAGACCTAGATATTGCTAAAAACAAATTGGACCAATATTCCAAAGACTTGGATGACCTCATAAATGAACCTTTTGTGACCAAACACATATCTTGGTTCACATATTTCATAATCACTCTCATCATCCTATTAGTTCTACTTTACATAACTTGTAAATGCAGAAGAAGAAGATGTGGAGCATTGCGAATCCAACCCTCAACGGATAACCCTCCTTCACCTCCTTCAGAGCGAAGCAGAGTATTTACCAAATTTCCTAGACTGATCCCTCCAAGAAAGCGACCCGGTATTAGACCTCAAGAAGAAGAGGACATCGAGTTAACATAGACTTTCATGTGGAGTTTTACCCTTGTCTATTAATTTAGACTATTGTATTTTATCCTTATTACGTTATGTAATGTTTTATTATCGCTTACCAATTTTAACTTTTACATTATTTTATTATTTTGCTTTGTATTCATTCAACATTGTTTCAATTTATTTTTGCATTATATTCATTTAACGTTTTAACAATTTTCAAAAGTTGCTGCATAACATCAACTTTTTTATTAAGGGGGAAGTTGTTATATAATATTACACGCTATCTTATTGCGACTTAGCCATAATAAACCTCCACAGGTATATCGTATTTCACGATAACAGCTTCTCTTATTAATTGCTTATCTTCAAGATATCATATTACACCTTTGTTTCTCATAACTTGTGCAGACTGCAGAACTGCAATTCCTTTGTTATATATTTTGCTTACTCAGGTTCTGTATGTTATAAATATGACTAAACACGCTTTGTTGAATCAGTTATTAAACTCAGTTAGAATGAAACACTTCTAATTATTATTATATTCCTTCTCCAAGAGCCAACGTTGGCTCCATTTAAGTAAATAAATCTTTTTAAAAAGTCACTCATGTAAACCGTGATCTAACATATATATATATATATATATATATATATATATATATATATATATATATATATATATATATATATATATATATATATATATATATATATATATATATATATATATATATATATATATATATATATATATATGTGTTAGTTGTCGCTCTGGAAATTCAGGGTCTTCTAACTCTTGCCACAAATGTGCGACTGGCTGCCTGTCAGTGGTCACCGTTTGTGTCATTTCCTAAGTTGTGCCTATCCTTTCAACTTAGCTACACCGTGCTGATGAGGACCAATGAGTCCGAAACACGTGTCCGCGGTTGCTCTTTTTCTCTGCGGTCTTACCCACGATTTTTTTCTGTTTGCCATAAAGCTTTGTTCCGCATTAACAACTCCTATTTTTTTTATATATATATATATATATATATATATATATATATATATATATGTATATATATATATATATATATATATATAACGAATTGCTAGATACAACGAATCAAAAATCACGGTCATTTACATTCAAACTATACAAATTGCGCGGAAATATTAACAAAATTGTATGACTTTTATATCAACTTTATTATTCTAATTATAACATGTTGTTTGAGTGACCTATAATAATTAATATCATGAGAGAAATAGAAGTAAAAATTGTTGAATTACTTAAACACTATCAACGAAAAAACTAGCTCGAATTAAAACTAAAATATACTTTACGTGCAATATGTACAATATGTAAAAATAAATTGCAATTAAATTTTAATTTTATTTATATAAATATATACTTTGGAAAAAACTTTGTTAGTTTAGATGAATTATAGTTTTACAGATATCTATGAATTTACATTTAAAATCACGAGGTGTAGATGCTCCAAACTGATTAATTTTGAAGCACAGTGGCAAGTGTAAAGTAAAAAATATATTATAATTTAAGCTATCAAACTTTATCGTATAATTTTTTCCATCTTGTTAGTTTCAATTCGACAGCTTTATCTTTAACGGTGTCTTAGTAACTCTACAACTCTTTCAACCATGCATTTCTCTACAAGAGGTTGTTCTTGGGTCACCTACTATACTTTTCTTAAATAGAATCCAATAAGAAATCCAAAAATTTAAACAAAACGAATTAAAATAATCTCCAACATACACAAGTTCAAAGACGTGTTAATTCTTGATAAAGCTTGTAAAAATGTGAGTGAGGGCACATTGGATTCGGAATGACGTCTAGAAAAATGTGCAAAACTTTCAAACCCGCATATAAACAATTGCAAAAGTTATAAACAAATTAAGATTGAAGAAATAACGAGCTTCGTTTTTTGAAAATAACTCGAAAACCATTAATATTTAAGAAATTTAAAAAAAAGATTCTTGAAGAGGAAGAAATTTCCAATAGAAAAGTCAGAACTCCCGGTATTCTATCTCTATTATTAATAATTTTAATTTAATGTTGAAAATAAGGCTTCGTGCGGCAAACGCTAAGCCGTTACGAAACCGGCCGTAATAAGTAAAAATATTTTTTTATGTATTAAATATTAATTTAAAATTTTTAAAAAACTATGGTATTATTCAGACATTTAAAGAAAAAAAATCCAGATTTTTCATAAAATGAGCCTATTGTTAATTAACAATTTTTTTTAGAGCTTACGTTTATATTTCAAGTCGGATAATTGTTAAGCAAAAGCCACTAAAATTATTACGTTTCCTTTAGACCTTATATCAACTATACTGTACGAGATTATGACATTGCGATATTTTTAATTGTTATAGTCTATTAGTTATTGATTATTTAAGATAACAAAAAACTAAAAAATTAAAAAAAAAGGTTAACATTTTTTTTATTAATTTTAATTATTATTACTGGTTTTATATTCAAAAATAACATAAGATTACATAAACTTTAAATTTTTAGTGTTATTTGTTTAAACAAATTTTATAAACAAATAGATAAATTACTTATTTTTGAAAAACATTTTTTGCCATTTTATTTGTTATAAAATATTATGAATTAAAAAAAAAAATTTTCTTAAAAACATTTTTTAATTGTTTAAAATCATTTTTTCCTTTCTTCATTATTGAAACAAGTTATTAAGTAAAAATTTTAGTCTTAAAACCTATTATTTGCAATTCTCTACAAGGTGGAATTTTTTTTTGTTGTTAATTTATTTGTTTATTTAATAAATAATTTGTTATTAACAACCTCCGAATGTGTTTATATTCTTTTAGATAAAAAAAAATTAAAAAAAAAACAACCGTACACATAAACACAAAAAAAAATGTTAATATTTCGTATAGAATTTTAAATTTTAAATATTAAAAATGTTTTTTGACATATTTATGTATACGGTTGTTCTGGTTATTTTATTCTATCTAAAAAAATATAAACACATTCGGCGATTGTTAATTAGAAATTGTTTATTAAATAAACAAATTAATTAATAACAAAAATTCCGCCTTGTAGAGAATTGCAAATAAAAAATTTTAAGAATATTTTTTTTCTTAATAATTTGTTCAAATGAAGAAAAACGGGAAAAAATAATTAAACAATTAAGAAAATGTTTTAAGAAAAAATTTTTTTCAAAAATACGTAATTTATCTATTTCTTTATAAAATTTGTTTAAACAAATAGCCCTAAAAATTTAAAGTTTATATAATTTTATAGTATTTTTGAATATAAAAACAGTAATAGTAATAATTTTAAAATTAATAAAAAAAAATTTTCAACCTCTATTTAATTTCTTAGTTTCTTGTTAGCTTAAATAATTAATAACTAATAGACTGTAACAATTAAAAACATCGCAATATCATAATCTCATAAAATATAGTTGACATAAGGTCCTCACGAAGCGAAATAATTTTAGTGGCTTTTGTTTAACAATTTTCCGATTTGAAACATAAACGTAAACTCAAAAAAAAAATTGTTAATTAACAACGAGCTCATTTTATGAAAAATCGGTAAAAAAAATGTTTCCAACGGGATATTGTTCCTTTAAGTGTCTAAATAATAACGTAATTAAAAAAATAAATTATATTAATACTTGACAATATAAAAAAATTGTTTTGCTTCTTACGATCGGTTTCAGAGTATCGTAACGGTTTAGCGTTCGCCGTGCGAAGCCCCATTTTCAACATTAAATTAAAGTTATTAATAGTAGAGATAGAGTTCCAGAAGTCCAGACTTTTTTATTGGAAATTTCTTCCTCTTTAAGAACCTCTTTTTTTTAATTTCTCAATTATTAATAGTTTTCGAGTTATTTGCAAAAAACGAAACTTGTTTATAACTTTTGCACATTTTTCTAGACGTCATTCCGAATCCTCACTTATATTTTTAGAAGCTTTTTCAAGAATTAATACGTGTTTGAACTTGTGAATTAGACTAAATAAGATTCTTTTACATTAACATAATTTTGTAGTTTATCACGTATCTAAAATATTTTTGCTAATAACTTTTCTCTTACTTCTGTAGTTTAATTAAACTACAAAACACTATTTTACTTATAGCCTTGCTGAACCATCCTTAACAAAAGTTGTTTACAATCAAGAGGTACAAATTCCGTCCTCATTTTAACAGTTACACGAATTGTCTCCACTAAGTTTACTTTTCCTAGTAGTAATATATTCGAGCAAACTAAAACATCTGGATCAACATGTGGTATATAATAACCTACTTCCACGGTGTTGCCAGCTGACTAGATGCCATCTAAACCGCTTCTGTGGTCAGCAGGTATTCAAAATGAATATTTTTCGAGCGACAGGCACGGCAGCTAGTAACAAACCGCTGAACTAAAATATTCACTAGGGTGTTAAAATGGGTCACTTGACCTCCAACTTAAAATAAGTTTTAATGGCATAATACGACATCTACGATGCCCCTGCGTTAATATCTCTGGCAGGTCCGATGGCATCCGAATACCGGATGCCATCTGACTCGTGGATGCCAACTGAATCTAAAATTTTACATTGTGGGATGCCAACTAATACCTTATATAAATATATATATATATATATATATATATATATATATATATATATTTGTCCTGCAAATAATGCTGCGTCCGTACATGTGCACGATACCATACACTGCTGCGTCCTGTACAATACTGCGTCTGTATACCGGACGCAGTATTGTTTTCCCGTGTTATCTTCAACAAATCTCTGAAATGGTCGATTTTCAGCACCTCAAAATGTTCTTCGTCTCCTGGGTTATCTGTAAACATAGAAATGAGTTCTGTTTCGTTTCAATTGAGCAAAATATCGACCCGAGTTTTTTTTGGATTTGGACGCAGTATCATATGTTCCGTAAAACTAAAAGTATATTTTTAGTTCCATCGAATTATGTTTGGGGGCGCATAGATTTGTGAACGTAAATATACTTCAAATATTCTCTATTCAAAAATCGTATTATGCTGCGTCCGAGATTTGACAACACCGGCACTATTAAATATCCAGGCATTCTTTCATGCTTACTTAGAAAGCCGGAGTTCGGACGAGTGTAAAATTCTTGTGAACATTTATATAAGTTTACAAATAATTATGTTTCATATTTAAACAGTTATCTTCTTACTTATAATCTGAATGTTTTTATCGGAAAAGAATTTACAAATATTTAGTTATATATAATCATAAAAACAATACCTCCTCCAAAATTAAACTGGTAAGCCGTTACTTTGTGGTAACTAATTATGATGATATAATAATGAAACACCAACATTAACATTTACTTTATTTTTTACCGCCAAATTATTGTAACTTGCACCTTACTGCAGTTCGGCACTCAACGTGACATTTTCAGATGATTAAAGTAAATGAACATACAAAGGCAGTCAGTCTACAGGACATTATGCTAATTTTATGGTTACTGTTTTGAATAAGGAAATAGGAGAATTACAGACAATATTGTGAATGAGGGGGGACGGTAGCTCAGTGGTTTAGCGCGTCTAGCTTGCATACTGGCGTACCTAGCGAAGCAGGTTCAATCCCTGCTCATCGAGAAATAATTTTAATTATAAAATTATCCCCAAGAAGTGGTTCGGACTCCACTATAAGCTGTAGGGCCTCGTTTCTCTTTACCTAACACAATCATTCTAGATTTTCAAGGAGTTACTTCGGTGACTTGAGAAGCGGTTAAGAAAACATTTTAAGAAACATTTTTTTAAAATAGGATTAGAAATATTAATAAGATATTGTAGGTAATATTCTAGGTATGCTAACTTAGGAGCAACAAAAATCTATGACTAATATAAACTACTTTTGGTTATTTTATTTACTCTTATTAGGTTATATACTAATTAATGAACTGCTTTTGAACAATTTATAGTATCCATAAACAAATAGCGTGAGTTATAATGAGTGAGTTATTATAAATCACTAGGTGATAGTGCCAATCATCTGTATCTTCATGCCCTAGCCTATCCAATCGACGTAACGCGCTTCACGAAGGTGTGGCTCTGTCCGAGAGAAATCCTTAAATTAAGTTAAGTTAAATTTTACAGTTAATTTTATTAATAAACAAACTGAGTACCTAATTAAAACAAAATTATCTCAATTTAATATTTATTGTTATAATCGTAGATAAAGTATAGTATTCAACTTGCGGTAATGGTAATAACCCACTTGATGAATTACAGCACTTGCCTGCTGCTCAAGCTGTAAACTTCATTTGCGTGAGTTATTACCTACATTACCGCTCGTTGAATAATATACTACAAGTTCATCAAATAGTGTGATTTATTATAAGTCTAATAACTATAAATAGAACCATTATTATACCTTTTTGTTTGATAAAAAGGGAGGTTGAAATTTTAGGTTTTTCCAGAAACGGTTAGATGCATGATGCATGAAATTTGGCAGACATATTTTTTGTTGAAATCTATTAGATCGCGTTAAGACGAAATTTCGATTTTCACTTTTTGAAGAGGTCAAAACGGGGGGGGGGGGTAGATGGTTTAAAGCGCACCTGTATTTTTGAAATCGCGTAAGTCAGAAACGTGATTATTCGAGCGATGGACACTTCTGAGAAAATAAGAAGACACGCACGTATTTGACGGTTTTCAAAAAGAGACCTCCGAACGGGTGAACGGGGAGAGGGAGGTTTTTTAAGCCTTCCGGAAACGGTTAACCCAGAATCATGAAATTTGGCATAAATACTTTTTATTAGAATCTGTTAGACACGAGTAAGAATAATGGATTGTTATCAAATTGCGATGTGCAATGGGTTTCCCCGAGTACTATGGATGAGTAGAAGGTTTCCTTGAGTGCGCAATGAATGCGCAGTAGGTTTCTCCGGGTGCCATGAATGCACAGTGTGTTTCCACGAGTATTATAGATGTGCAGTGGGTTTCCTTGAGTACAATGGATGCGTAGTAGGTTTCCCCGAGTACCATGCGTACCATGATCCTCAATTTTAACCAAACTTTGATTTAAGAATGTTAGGTTATTCCTATTGTTGTGTTAAATTTGATTCGTTTAGAGTCGTTTGGTTAAGATTGTTGGGTTGTAGGGAACACGGTTTCAAATTCATGTCACCTTAAAATGGCTATAACTTTGCGAGGAAACATCATAGATGACCATTCGAAAGCTTATTTTAAAGAGGAAGGATGTTACTAAATGATATATTTATTAGAAATAAGCTGAAAATTTTTTTGGGTTCTAGACACAACTTCAAACTTGCTAAAAAAGTCATTTTTTAAGTACTTAACCTCAAATATTTCAAAATCCTGATGTGATGGACCAATTCTGAGGCCAGATTCGGATTCAGCGCGAAAAATTACTTCTGAAATGACCTTAGCTGCACAACAACATTCATGACCTGTGTTGATAATATAAGTGAAAACATCCTTAAGGGATCTTATCAGTGTAATTTTGTTCTGATTGGTTGTTTCAGAAAACGTGATTAGAAATTAGCGAATTAAATTGCTATTTGAGCTATAAATTTTCAACAAGTTTTTATTTCCCAGTCAGTACCACTAAAAAGTGTTAAGCTCTCGGAATTATTATTCAATGAAAATTATATTGAAACTGTCTTTGTTTTATTTAGAATTAGGTTATTATTTTGAGACCAATGTATGATTTCTTGATAAAATCTTTCAGTGTTTTTTTTCTTCAATTACGTTGTTGCCGGTAACTAGAATGTTTGTATCATCAGCATAACAGATCACATGAACATTTGGTATATTTTGTTGATGGCTGACCACATAGTTAGTAAATATTATATATAAAAGTGATCCCAAAATTGACCCCTGTGGAACTCCTTGTGTAATATCACAAATATTACTTTCAACTCCACCATTTTTACAATTTGTGTCCTGTTGTCTAAATAGGAGGAAAATATTTGTAAATCAGTTAGTCGAATACCGTATAGTGCTAGTTTGGTCTTAAGCAGCTGATGGTCTACCAAATCAAAAGCTTGTGAGAAATCTTCGAAAAGACCCACAACTGATTTCTTGTTGTCTAAAGCTTTAATGATTTTGTGATGAAAATCACACAACGCAGACTTGTTGGCTTCATAATGATTATTATTAGTCATTTGGATCTCCCTTCTGGTATAATGAAGATACTATGGCTCTTTTAAATTTACTGGAAAATATGCGTTTCTCTATAGAAATGGACCGATTATCGCATATTTGCATTTTTTATCCAAATTATTAGAATATCATGACCATTAGAGTTTGAAGACTTTAATTTATTTACAAGAAGTTCAACATCCTTAGTTGGAACTGTAGATATATAGAAAATAGATCCCCTCTTTTTCCAATAATATTTGGTTTCTGGTTTAGAAAAGAATTAAATTAAATTAATTAATTAAATTGTTATTAAATATGAGTACAAAAACTTTTATCTTCATAAAAACAGTTTTTAAAAATTCTAACGCGGTAAAGTGTTGAAGCCATCTTTTTGCCGTTGCCAGTTTTGCCATTCTAGGGAGCACATTAAAAGAAGACCCTTATTTGGGCGCCATAAAGTGAAGGTTCTCATGTTCCCAACCCAAAGTCATTTAAATAATTAAAGAATTTTTTAATTTAAAAACAAGTAATATTTTCTGAATAGTGATACGCACACCTTACACCAACCCCAAAAATATGAGAAATATTCAGAGGTGAGAAATATTCATCTGAATTGACTAAATCACCTCATTATGATAGAAAAACATCAAATTGGGTGATTAGGGATTTCTTTTGCAATTAAAACCAATAAAAACTCAAAAGATAAAATCCACCACCTTGATTGGTGGGGGTGGGTGTAAGAGTATTCAGAAGTAATAATACCCTGATAATAGCCATTTAACAAGGAGTAATATTGTAAATATACACCGTTCTTAGGGAGGTGAGGGGTGAGGGAAACGAGGGGGAGGGATGGTGAATTTAGAATTTTTGCTTCTTTCATTACTTATCTAATGAAACTGAGTATCTTGAAAGAATTTCCTGCACTAAAGAATAACTTTTTGTTGCAAGCTATAATATCAATTTCAATGCCACCCCCCAAATAAGAGTTATTTTTTACTGTCTTCCCGATGTTTTTAGCCAAATCGAATGACAGATTCGTATTCAGCACCCCAAAACTAGTAAAAAGATGGTTTCTACACTTTACCGTGAATGGGCCAAAATGGGGCTCTCCCTCGCGTTCCCCTCACCTTTCACCAGCCATAAGAACGGTGTAAGTTACAATATATAATATACGATTATTTATTTATTAAAAAAAAAAAAAACAAAATTCCATATTAAAAGGCTATTATAATGTGATTACTTCTGAATACTCTTACACCCATCCCCACCAATTAAGGTGGTGGATTTTGTCTTTTTATCATACTAAGGTGATTTAATCAATTCGGATGAATATTTTTCATCCCTGAATATTTCTCACACTCTTGGGGTTTGGGGTGTACGGTGTGCATATCACTATCCAGGAAATATTGTTTTTTATATTAAAAATTCTTTAATTATTTAAATGACTTTTGGTTTGGAAAATGAGAATCTTCACTTTATGGCACCCAAATAGGGGTTGTTTTTTAATGTGTTCCCAAGACTTTTCGTTAAAACGGGTGAGAATTCGTTTTCAGCAGCCCAAAATTAGTAAAAAAAAGATAGCTTCCACACTTTACCACGGGTGGGCCAAAAAAGCCCTTTTTTAACATTGTTCTTTACAAAATAGTAAATCCGAAGGCATTTATTATCAAACACATTTGTACTTCAAGAAATGTGTTTTTCAACTTTCAAGACTAAAACACTTATCATATGTGCAAAAGCAAAAGCAAGAAGCATATGCTCTCCCTTCTATTCTAAGGTGAACTCATCGCTTGAGTAAAGTGAAGGAGTAAATAAAAATGAACATCTATCCAAAATTCCATTTCTAAATTCAGCATTTTATATTGCAAATTTGAGGCTACCTTTAGCGCACAATTGAAAAACTGATCCTAAAATAATAATCGACAGAAAAATCATATTTCGAATTTTACTGACATTTAGAAAT
Organism: Rutpela maculata; assembly: GCA_936432065.2. Lineage (NCBI taxonomy): Eukaryota > Metazoa > Arthropoda > Insecta > Coleoptera > Cerambycidae > Rutpela > Rutpela maculata. The sequence continues at coordinate 141,997,298 of OW386286.2, forward strand.
AACTGACGGCTATCGATTTGTTCTACTACAAGTGCAATAAAATTATTAGGGTAAATATGACAACCGCGCCGGACGCAGTAATATGCTAAGTTTCACAAAAAGTAGTCATCTTGGACGCAGCATTGTATTGAAGAAGAATGAAATTATTCTCCGGACGCAATAACGTGCTGTTTTTGAAAGGACGCAGTATTGTCCTGTATATTAAACTTTTTTGTTTCTTGAGTTATTACAATTCTAAAACCAGATATTAACTGAATTTGGTTAGTAGATCCAATATACTTCATTAGAAGCTGGATGTATATATATATATATATATATATATATATATATATATATATCATTAGAAGCTGGATGTATATATATATATATATATATATTTGTCCTGCAAATAATGCTGCGTCCGTACATGTGCACGATACCATACACTGCTGCGTCCTGTACAATACTGCGTCTGTATACCGGACGCAGTATTGTTTTTCCGTGTTATCTTCAACAAATCTCTAAAATGGTCGATTTTCAGCACCTCAAAATGTTCTTCGTCTCCTGGGTTATATGTAAACATAGAAATGAGTTCTGTTTCGTTTCAATTTAGCAAAATATCGACCCGAGTTTATTTTGATTTCGGACGCAGTATCATATGTTCCGTAAAACTAAAAGTATATTTTTAGTTCCATCGAATTATGTTTGGGGGCGCATAGATTTGTGAACATAAATATACTTCAAATATTCTCTATTCAAAAATCGTATAATGCTGCGTCCGAGATTTGACAACACCGGCACTATTAAATATCCAGTCATTCTTTCATGCTTACTTGGAAAGCCGAAGTTCGGAAGAGTGTAAAATTCTTGTGAACATTTATATAAGTTTACAAGTAATTATGTTTCATATTTAAACAGTTATCTTCTTACTTATAATCTGAATGTTTTTATCACAGAAATTTATTTTCAGGAAATGAAATTAATTTCAACGGAAAATAATTTACAAATATTTAGTTATATATAATCATAAAAACAATACCTCCTCCAAAATTAAACTGGTAAGCCGTTACTTTGTGGTAATTAATTATGATGATATAATAATGAAACACCAACATTAACATTTACATTATTTTTTACCGCCAAATTATTGTAACTTGCACCTTACTGCAGTTCGGCACTCAACGTGACATTTTCAGATGATGAAAGTAATTGAACATACAAAGGCAGTCAGTCTACAGGACATTATGCTAATTTTATGGTTACTGTTTTGAATAAGGAAATAGGAGAATTGCAGACAATATTGTGAATGTAAATAGGATTAGAAATATTAATAAGATATTGTAGGTAATATTCTAGGTATGCTAAGTTAGGAGCAACAAAAATCTATGACTAATATAAACTACTTTTGGTTATTTTATTTACTCTTATTAGGTTATATACTAATTAATGAACTGCGTTTGAACAATTTATAGTATCCATAAACAAATAGCGTGTTATAATGAGTGAGTTATTATAAATCACTAGGTGATAGTGCCAATCATCTGTATCTTCATGCCCTAGCCTATCCAATCGACGTAACGCGCTTCACGAAGGTGTGGCTCTGTCCGAGAGAAATCCTTAAATTAAGTTAAGTTAAATTTTACAGTTAATTTTATTAATAAACAAACTGAGTACCTAATTAAAACCAAATTTTCTCAATTTAATATTTATTGTTATAATCGTAGATAAAGTATAGTATTCAACTTGCGGTAATGGTAATAACCCACTTGATGAATTACAGCACTTGCCTGTGGCTCAAGCTGTAAACTTCATTTGCGTGAGTTATTACCTATATTACCGCTCGTTGAATAATATACTACAAGTTCATCAAATAGTGTGGTTTATTATAAGTCTAATAACTATAAATAGAACCACTATTATACCTTTTTGTTTGATAAAAAGGGAGGTTGAAATTTTAGGTTTTTCCAGAAACGGTTAGATGCATGATGCATGAAATTTGGCAGACATATTTTTTGTTGAAACCTATTAGATCGTGTTAAGACGAAATTTCGATTTTCACTTTTTGAAGAGGTCAAAACGGGGGTGGTAGATGGTTTAAAGCGCACCTGTATTTTTGAAATCGCGTAAGTCAGAAACGTGATTATTCGAGCGATGGACACTTCTGAGAAAATAAGTGTATTTGACGGTTTTCAAAAAGAGACCTCCGAACGGGTGAACGGGGAGGGGGAGGTTTTTAAGCCTTCCGGAAACGGTTAAACCCAGAATCATAAAATTTGGCATAAATACTTTTTATTAGAATCTATTAGACACGAGTAGGACGAAATTTCGATTTTCACTTTTTAAAGTGGTGAAAACGGGGGTGGTAGGTGGTCTAAAGAGTACCCGTACCTCTGAAATCGCGTAAGTCAGAAACGCGATATTCCAGCGATAGGCTTTCCTGAGGAAATAAGGAGGCACGTATTCGACGGTTTTTAAAACGAGACACCGCGAACGAATGAACAGGGAGAGGGATGTTTTAAGCATGAAATTTGACAGATACCCGCCCATGTGTTCTATTGTGGATTAAAATAATTATTTTTTCATTTAACTCGCTCTAACACAAAAAAAGAATAATGGATTGTTATCAAATTGCTATGTGCAGTGGGTTTCCCCGAGTACTATAGATGCGCAGTCGGTTTCCTCGAGTACAATGGATGCGCAGTGGATTTCCTCTAGTGCAATGTATGCGCAGTGGGTTTCCCCGAGTACTATGGATGCGTAGAAGGTTTCCTTGAGTGCGCAATGAATGCGCAGTAGGTTTCTCCGGGTACCATGAATACGCAGTGGGTTTCCACGAGTATTATAGATGTGCAGTGGGTTTCCTTGAGTACAATGGATGCGTAGTAGGTTTCCCCGAGTACCATGCGTACCATGATCCTCAATTTTAACCAATCTTTGATTTAAGAATGTTGGGTTATTCCTATTGCTGTGTTAAATTTTGATTCGTTTAGAGTCGTTTGGTTAAGATTGTTGGGTTGTAGGGAACACGGTTTCAAATTCATGTCACCTTAAAATGGCTATAACTTTGCGAGGAAACATCATAGATGACCATTCGAAAGCTTATTTTAAAGAGGAAGGATGTTACTAAATGATATATTTATTAGAAATAAGCTGAAAAATTTTTTGGGTTCTAGACACAACTTCAAAACTTGCTAAAAAAGTCATTTTTTAAGTACTTAATCTCAAATATTTCAAAATCCTGACATGATGGGTCAATTCTGAGGCCAGATTCGGATTCAGCGCGACAAATTACTTCGGTAATGACCTTGCACAACAACATTCATGACTTGTGTTATTGAACTGTCAAACTGGATAATATAAGTGAAAACATCCCTAAGGGATCTTATCAGTGTAATTTTGTTCTGATTGGTTGTTTCAGCAAACGTGATTAGAAATTAGCGAATTAAATTGTTATTTGAGCTAAAAATTTTCAACAAGTTTTTATTTCCCAGTCAGTACCACTAAAAAGTGTTAAGCTCTCGGAATTATTATTCAATGAAAATTGTATTGAAACTGTCTTTGTTTTATTTAGAATTAGGTTATTATTTTGAGACCAATGTATGATTTCTTGATAAAATCTTTCAGTGTTTTTTTCTTCAATTACGTTGTAATAGCATAACAGATCACATGAACATTTGGTATCTTCTGTTGATGGCTGACCACATAGTTAGTAAATATTATATATAAAAGTGATCCCAAAATTGACCCCTGTGGAACTCCTTGTGTAATATCACAAATATTACTTTCAACTCCACCGACCATTTTTACAATTTGTGTCCTGTTGTCTAAATAGGAGGAAAATATTTGTAAATCAGTTAGTCGAATACCGTATAGTGCTAGTTTGGTCTTAAGCAGCTGATGGTCTACCAAATCAAAAGCTTGTGAGAAATCTTCGAAAAGACCCACAACTGATTTCTTGTTGTCTAAAGCTTTAATGATTTTGTGATGAAAATCACACAACGCAGACTTGTTGCTTTTGTTTGTAGTGAAACCATGTTCAACAGGAGGCAGTAACATATTCCGATGTAAAAAAATCTGATAATTGCTCCTTGAGATGGAGTTCTAAAATTTTAGAAATTCTACATAGTAGACTAATGGCTTCATAATTATTATTATAGTCATTTGGATCTCCCTTCTGGTATAATGAAGATACTATGGCTCTTTTAAATTTACTGGAAAATATGCCTTTCTGTATAGAAATGGGCCGCTTATCGCATATTTGCATTTTTTATCCAAATTATTAGAAATATCATGACCATTAGAGTTTGAAGACTTTAATTTATTTACAAGAAGTTCAACATCCTTAGTTGAAACTGTAGATATATAGAAAATAAATCCCCTCTTTTTCCAATAATATTTGGTTTCTGGTTTAGAAAAGAATTAAATTAAATTAATTAATTAAATTGATATTAAATATGAGTACAAAAACTTTTATCTTCATAAAAACAGTTTTTAAAAATTCTAACCCGGTAAAGTGTTGAAGCCATCTTTCTTTACTAATTTTGGGGTGTTGAAAACGAATCCGTTGCCAGTTTTGCCAGTCTAGGGAGCACATTAAAAGAAGACCCTTATTTGGGCGCCATAAAGTGAAGGTTTTCATGTTCCCAACCCAAAGTCATTTAAATAATTAAAGAATTTTTTAATTTAAAAACAAGTAATACTTTCTGAATAGTGATACGCACACCTTACACCCCAACCCCAAAAATATGAGAAATATTCAGAGGTGAGAAATATTCATCTGAATTTAATAAATCACCTCATTATGATAGAAAAACATCAAATTGGGTGATTAGGGATTTCTTTTGCAATTAAAACCAATAAAAACTATTAAAAGATAAAATCCACCACCTTGATTGGTGGGGATGGGTGTAAGAGTATTCAGAAGTAATAATAACCTGATAATAGCCATTTAACAAGGAGTAATATTGTAAATATACAGCGTTCTTAGGGTGGTGAAGGGTGAGGGAAACGAGGGGGAGGGATGGTGAATTTAGAATTTTTGCTTCTTTCATTACTTACCTAATGAAACTGAGTATCTTGAAAGAATTTCCTGCACTAAAGAATAACTTTTTGTTGCAAGCTATAATATCAATTTCAATGCCACCCCCCAAATAAGAGTTATTTTTTACTGTCTTCCCGATGTTTTCAGCCAAATCGAATGACAGATTCGTATTCAGCACCCCAAAACTAGTAAAAAGATGGTTTCTACACTTTACCGTGAATGGGCCAAAAAAGGGCTCTCCCTCGCATTCCCCTCACCTTTCACCAGCCATAAGAACGGTGTAAGTTACAATATATAATATACGATTATTTATTTATTTAAAAAAAAAACAAAATTCCTTATCAAAAGGCTATTATAATGTGATTACTTCTGAATACTCTTACACCCATCCCCACCAATTAAGGTAGTGGATTTTGTCTTTTTATCATACTAAGGTGATTTAATCAATTCGGATGAATATTTTTCATCCCTGAATATTTCTCACACTCTTGGGGTTGGGGTGTACGGTGTGCATATCACTATCCAGGAAATATCGTTTTTTATATTAAAAATTCTTTAATTATTTAAATGACTTTTGGTTTGGAAAATGAGATCTTCACTTTATGGCACCCAAATAGGGGTTGTTTTTTAATGTGTTCCCGAGACTTTTCGTTAAAACGGGTGAAAATTCGTTTTCAGCAGTCCAAAATTAGTAAAAAAAAGATAGCTTCTACACTTTACCACGGATGGGCCAAAACAGCCCTTTTTTAACATTGTTCTTTACAAAATAGTAAATCCGGAGGCATTTATTATCAAACACATTTGTACTTCAAGAAATGTGTTTTTCAACTTTCAAGACTAAAACACTTATCATATGTGCAAAAAGCAAAAGCAAGAAGCGTATGCTCTCCCTTCTATTCTAAGGTGAACTCATCGCTTAGTGAAGGAGTAAATAAAAATGAACATCTATCCAAAATTCCATTGATCTCCTAAATTCAGCATTTTATATTGCAAATTTGAGGCTACTTTTAGTGCACAATTGAAAAACTGATCCTAAAGTGATAATCGACAGAAAAATCATATTTCGAATTTTACTGACATTTAGAAATAACTGACGGCTATCGATTTGTTCTACTGCAAGTGCAATAAAATTATTAGGGTAAATATGACAACCACGCCGGACGCAGTAATATGCTAAGTTTCACAAAAAGTAGTCATCTCGGACGCAGCATTGTATTGAAGAAGAATGAAATTATTCTCGGACGCAATAACGTGCTGTTTTTGAAAGGACGCAGTATTGTCCTGTATATTAAACTTTTTTGTTTCTTGAGTTATTACAATTCCAAAACCAGATATTAACTGAATTTGGTTAGTAGATCAAATATACTTCATTAGATTTGAGCTAACTAGCGTATTTCTGGGAGACGCAGTAAGGTTGGCTTGTGAAAGGACGCAGCATTGATAGCGGGATGTATATATATATATATATATATATATATATATATATATATATATATATATATATATATATATATATATGTATTTATATAAGGTATTAGTTGGCATCCCACAATGTAAAATTTTAGATTCAGTTGGCATCCACGAGTCAGATGGCATCCGGTATTCGGATGCCATCTGACCTGCCAGAGATATTAACGCAGGGGCATCGTAGATGTCGTATTATGCCATTAAAACTTATTTTAAGTTGGAGGTCAAGTGACCCATTTTAACACCCTAGTGAATATTTTAGTTCAGCGGTTTGTTACTAGCTGCCGTGCCTGTCGCTCGAAAAATATTCATTTTGAATACCTGCTGACCACAGAAGCGGTTTAGATGGCATCTAGTCAGCTGGCAACACCGTGCAAGTAGGTTATTATATACCACATGTTGATCCAGATGTTTTAGTTTGCTCGAATATATTACTACTAGGAAAAGTAAACTTAGTGGAGACAATTCGTGTAACTGTTAAAATGAGGACGGAATTTGTACCTCTTGATTGTAAACAACTTTTGTTAAGGATGGTTCAGCAAGGCTATAAGTAAAATAGTGTTTTGTAGTTTAATTAAACTACAGAAGTAAGAGAAAAGTTATTAGCAAAAATATTTTAGATACGTGATAAACTACAAAATTATGTTAATGTAAAAGAATCTTATTTAGTCTAATTCACAAGTTCAAACACGTGTTAATTCTTGAAAAAGCTTCTAAAAATATAAGTGAGGATTCGGAATGACGTCTAGAAAAATGTGCAAAAGTTATAAACAAGTTTCGTTTTTTGCAAATAACTCGAAAACTATTAATAATTGAGAAATTAAAAAAAAGAGGTTCTTAAAGAGGAAGAAATTTCCAATAAAAAAGTCTGGACTTCTGGAACTCTATCTCTACTATTAATAACTTTAATTTAATGTTGAAAATGGGGCTTCGCACGGCGAACGCTAAACCGTTACGATACTCTGAAACCGATCGTAAGAAGCAAAACAATTTTTTTATATTGTCAAGTATTAATATAATTTTTTTTTAAATTGCGTTATTATTTAGACACTTAAAGGAACAATATCCCGTTGGAAAAATTTTTTTTACCGATTTTTCATAAAATGAGCTCGTTGTTAATTAACAATTTTTTTTTTGAGTTTACGTTTATGTTTCAAGTCGGAAAATTGTTAAACAAAAGCCACTAAAATTATTGCGCTTCGTGAGGACCTTATGTCAACTATATTTTATGAGATTATGATATTGCGATGTTTTTAGTTGTTACAGTCTATTAGTTATTAATTATTTAAGCTAACAAGAAACTAAGAAATTAAATAGAGGTTGAAAATTTTTTTTTATTAATTTTAAAATTATTACTATTACTGTTTTTATATTCAAAAATACTATAAAATTATATAAACTTTAAATTTTTAGTGCTATTTGTTTAAACAAATTTTATAAAGAAATAGATAAATTACGTATTTTTGAAAAAAAAATTTTTTCTTAAAACATTTTTTTAATTGTTTAATTATTTTTTCCGTTTTTCTTCATTTGAACAAATTATTAAGAAAAAAAATATTCTTAAAATTTTTTATTTGCAATTCTCTACAAGGTGGAATTTTTGTTATTAATTAATTTGTTTATTTAATAAACAATTTCTAATTAACAATCGCCGAATGTGTTTATATTTTTTTAGATAGAAAAAAATAACCAGAACAACCGTATACATAAATATGTCAAAAAATATTTTTAATATTTAAAATTTAAAATTCTATACGAAATATTAACATTTTTTTTATGTGTTTATGTATACGGTTGTTTTTTTTTTTAATTTTTTTTTTATCTAAAAGAATATAAACACATTCGGAGGTTGTTAATAACAAATTATTTATTAAATAAACAAATAAATTAACAACAAAAAAAAATTCCACCTTGTAGAGAATTGCAAATAATAGGTTTTAAGACTAAAATTTTTACTTAATAATTTGTTTCAATAATGAAGAAAGGAAAAAATGATTTTAAACAATTAAAAATGTTTTTAAGAAAAAATTTTTTTTTTAATTCATATTTTATAACAAATAAAATGGCAAAAAATGTTTTTCAAAAATAAGTAATTTATCTATTTGTTTATAAAATTTGTTTAAACAAATAACACTAAAAATTTAAAGTTTATGTAATCTTATGTTATTTTTGAATATAAAACCAGTAATAATAATTAAAATTAATAAAAAAAATGTTAACCTTTTTTTTTAAATTTTTTAGTTTTTTGTTATCTTAAATAATTAATAACTAATAGACTATAACAATTAAAAATATCGCAATGTCATAATCTCGTACAGTATAGTTGATATAAGGTCTAAAGGAAACGTAATAATTTTATTGGCTTTTGCTTAACAATTATCCGACTTGAAATATAAACGTAAGCTCTAAAAAAAATTGTTAATTAACAATAGGCTCATTTTATGAAAAATCTGGATTTTTTTTTTTAAATGTCTGAATAATACCATAGTTTTTTTAAATTTTTAAATTAATATTTAATACATAAAAAAATATTTTTACTTATTACGGCCGGTTTCGTAACGGCTTAGCGTTTGCCGCACGAAGCCTTATTTTCAACATTAAATTAAAATTATTAATAATAGAGATAGAATACCGGGAGTTCTGACTTTTCTATTGGAAATTTCTTCCTCTTCAAGAATCTTTTTTTTTAAATTTCTTAAATATTAATGGTTTTCGAGTTATTTTCAAAAAACGAAGCTCGTTATTTCTTCAATCTTAATTTGTTTATAACTTTTGCAATTGTTTATATGCGGGTTTGAAAGTTTTGCACATTTTTCTAGACGTCATTCCGAATCCAATGTGCCCTCACTCACATTTTTACAAGCTTTATCAAGAATTAACACGTCTTTGAACTTGTGAACTAGTGTATGTTCAAGATTATTTTAATTCGTTTTGTTTAAATTTTTGGATTTCTTATTGGATTCTATTTAAGAAAAGTATAGTAGGTGACCCAAGAACAACCTCTTGTAGAGAAATACATGGTTGAAAGAGTTGTAGAGTTACTAAGACACCGTTAAAGATAAAGCTGTCGAATTGAAACTAACAAGATGGAAAAAATTATACGATAAAGTTTGATAGCTTAAATTATAATATATTTTTTACTTTACACTTGCCACTGTGCTTCAAAATTAATCAGTTTGGAGCATCTACACCTCATGATTTTAAATGTAAGTTCATAGATATCTGTAAAACTATAATTCATCTAAACTAACAAAGTTTTTTCCAAAGTATATATTTATATAAATAAAATTAAAATTTAATTGCAATTTATTTTTACATATTGTACATATTGCACGTAAAGTATATTTTAGTTTTAATTCGAGCTAGTTTTTTCGTTGATAGTGTTTAAGTAATTCAACAATTTTTACTTCTATTTCTCTCATGATATTAATTATTATAGGTCACTCAAACAACATGTTATAATTAGAATAATAAAGTTGATATAAAAGTCATACAATTTTGTTAATATTTCCGCGCAATTTGTATAGTTTGAATGTAAATGACCGTGATTTTTGATTCGTTGTATCTAGCAATTCGTTAAAAAATGGGTTTCTGGAAATATCTTGAAAATTACAAATTATGTCAAAAACTGTTATTTGTACGACTTGAAACATAAGAAATTAACTTTACCTTAAATTTCAGATTAGTCCCGTTCAAAGATTGTTCGAGATATTATTTTTTTAAGGTTTTGTGTTTTTTCGTCCCTTTCTAAATGTCAAATTTCAACACGTAGTTTTCGTGAATAACTTAAAAACCGAAGGGTCTGGAATTGGTTATTACAACGTTGAAAGGTAATTCAATTTAATACATTCCGATTCTTCTACAATAAAAATTGTCAAAGTTATGGCTATTTGTTAAAAGATTACTTTTTTTATGAAAATCGAAATTGGAATATTACTCTCAATTGAGTTGTGATAAAATAAATCATTCAAAATTTGTTGTAGCTTTTGGAATAAAACCGCTGCCTAAGGAATCAATATTTCCACATCCAGATTTCCCATCCAAGTCTCTTTAAAGGAAAACATCTTGACCATATTTGCACTCTAGTATGTGGAAATAATTGGTCACAGAATTTTAATAAAAGGGCGTTGCCGAATGCTAGCCAAACCTCCAGAACTTCCGGACGCTGCCGAATACGAAGGCAAATTCCGGGCGTTTCCGTATCCATATTAAGATAGTGCCAAATCCATATCCGGGCGCGCATGAATTACAAGGTAATTTCTGGGCGCTGCCGAATCGATATTAGGATGCCGCTGAATCCATTTTTGGGCGCTGCCGAATTCCAAAGTAACTTCCAGGCGCTGCCAAATCCAAATTAGAACGCCGCCGAATCTATATTTGAGCGCTGCATAATCCATATTCGGGAACGGCTAAACACCAAGGTGACTTCCGGACCATGTCGAATACCAAGACAATTTTCAGGCGCTGCCGAATCCATATTCGAATCTTTCCGGGCGCCGCCGAATCCACTATTAAACAATACCTCCAGGATCCATTTTGGTTGCACGATTTGACCCAAACATACTAACTACCGTACAAAGCTTTTAAAATGAAGTTAAATAGAAGATTTTAAAAATTGAGTTTCTGGACTGTTATTAGCTTGCTTTATTGTTCTTCCCTATTTACCCTATTTAACTCACAACCCTTCACCGGAATTAGCGCAAGACATAATCTAGTACCAGATCTCGTCATGGAACATATGTGTGCCAAATTTGAAGACAGAATCTTAGACGACCGTTGCGAAGAAAACGTGCGCACAAAAAAGTTACAGACCGACACACAGACAGAATTTTTTTCTCTCTTAAATTTAAAATCTCGACGTTTTATGACATTTATTATTTCAGCAAAAAACATTTTGAAATTTTTTTTAAGATTACTATACAGGGTGCGCCACTTAAAACTCCCCAGGCTTGCAACTTTCTTATTTTTTAAACTACGACCATGTTGGGCATATCAAATTGTAGATAATTTTAAGGCATTTAAACATGTGTACAGAGTGATTTAAAAAAAAATTAAAATAATTGTTAAGAAAGAAAACTTAATTTCCTTGAATATTTGTTTACCTCATCCTGTACATGAACTGCGTCAATGTTTTCTTATAAAAGTTTTAATTAGCTTCAATTTATGTTATGTTTATTACGTCATATCCGAAATTCTTTTTGGTTTTAGAGGAAGAAATTAAAAACACTCCTTCCGACTCCTGATTTTTTTAAAATAACTGAAAAAATGTAAATAATAATTTTATGCTTTATTTGTAAAAGACATATCACAAAAAATCCTCAACGTAACAAAACAGCAACAAGAAACAAAAGAAATAAATATTTTTGAAAACAAACTCTATTAAAATGTACTAAATAATAGGAATTAACAATTTTTTCAAACTTTTTTTAAATCACTCTGTATGCGTGTTTAAGGCTTTAAAAATGTCTACGATTTGATGTGCCCAACAAGGTCATCGCTTTAAAAATAAAAAAGTTACAAGTATGGGCAGTTTTAAGTGGCGCGCTCTGTACATCTTTCCACTCCACTACGTGGATGTGGAAGTAATAAATCAAATGGCATATATTTTCATTAAAAATAATGTATGTTTTTATCCGAATTTGTTATAAATAAAAACAAGAAATGAAATGTTTCATATTTCTATTGTGAAATCTAGTTCATTTAGTTATCCTTAAAATAAAATCATGGAAAAAAACATTTTATATTTATTACAAAAAATGTTTTGTAAGACATACAAAGAAAAATGTTAGTGTAGTTTTGGTGAATTAGTATACCTACTAGAAGCCTCAGATTTTTTATAATATTTTACACTACTAAAAACTACCTGTTGTTAAACTTGAGGCATGTTCAATTTTATTATCGTTTAACATTACAAATTGTGTTTTTATAATAAGAAATGTTTCTTTTTATTTAAAATACACTTTCAGATGTATCATGTCATGTCATAATATTTTAGCTTCATTAAATCAGTATTTATAATTACTTAATAATTTTCGCACAATTTGTATCCCAATTTGGGACATTGGATGATTTGAGCCGTAAATTTTACTTCCACATCCAAATAGTGGATTGGAAGTATAGTAATCGTTAAAAAAACTTCAATTTTTTTTTTGTTGAAATCGGTTTAGAATGTCATGAAATATCGAGATTTTAAATTTGAGGGCAAAAAAAATTGTATCTATCGGTCTGTCTGTATTTTTTGTACGCACGTTTCCTGTGGGACGGTTTAAGATATTAACTTAATAGTTGTTACGTGTATGTATTATAAAAAGATCTGGAACACATTGCTATAAAATTACACAAAAAATAATCGTTTTAGAGATTCTAGCATTTTACTTAATCGCCAGAATGTATTACAATAACGGTGTAAAAGCCGCTCGAAAAGTGGCTTATATTTGGTAATTTTTTAGTTTCGGAGTCTGTTATTCTAGTTTCGGTTAAACAGACAATAATGGGTGGTATCTGACACTAATTGACTTGTCTTTTTGAAATGAAGGATTGCTAGTTCTGAAAGACAGTTTGATTGCGTCTTATTATGAACGCTTGTGGGGTAAGGCCTCTATTGTAAGAAACCATTTCCGAAATATATTTATTTCAACCATATATTTTGTTTTTTAAATTCATAAACATTTTCTCTACAGATATTTTAAAGGATATGTATTGTGTAATTATCTATTGTTCAAAATAAGTAGACTTCATCGACTTACAGTCCAATTTACGTCTTTCTATTTGAAAGGGTAAAGGTGGTTTAATATTTGCTTACGAGACTGCAGTAGAATTTTTTTCGTTCTTTCTTTTCTTCACAAATTAGATATTTTTCTATTAAATATATATAAATTAATTACAATTTTAGAGATTACATGCATTTTGTGTCATGAAAAAATTTAGATACATTTTGATAGTGAAAAACTGTTGAAAACTCGGAAAATATGTACGTCACAAAAAAATTAGAACAGAGCAAAATTTTAAAGAATGTATTAACCTATACGTTTGAATTTTTCCAGATTTTTAAATTTCATAGTTTACGATATTTTCCGTTTTCCGATAAGGGCCTTTTTTTTCGGTTTTTTCCAGGAAACTTGGACAGAGTGCACTTTAGGGAAAAGTCATAAAGGAAAAAAAGTCTTGTAGTTTAATAATATATTCACTCGAATTTATGGATTTTTCTCGTCACTTTTTATTCCACCTTCAACCCTTTTTGGAAAAATTCAACCGCTATATCTCGGAAAATATGCATTTTTCGAAAATTTTACGAGAGTAAAAAGTTGTTATTTTTCATAAAATTATCTAAAAAGACATTTTATTTTTTTAATTTACCTCAATTTTACTAGTTAACAAATTAGCAACAAGATCATTGTTTATAATAATTGCGAGGCAATATTAGCGGCCATTTTTTTTTTGGAGTTTGATCTAGACTTCAAAACGAACAGAATCCACAAAGTTTTGTGAAAATCCATTCATTCGATAAACTATTTAGTCAGAATGCTAATTTGCCTTACACTATAATGTGTTAAAACTACAAAGTACACATAACATAATCCTGGGATTATATAGACAGAGAAAATAAATTTCCTTTTAAGAGTTGATGTTCGGTTTTTGTTTCATTTTACCATTATTGTATTATTTTGGTTTGAAATACGTATGTTTACATTTTCATAAATGCTAAATATTTGTGTTGTATTCATTTTTTTAAAAGCTTTTATTTAACTTGCAATGTGTTATGTATGAATGTATGTTTGTTTGGTGAAATCTTGCAAGCTGAATTTTGACTAGTTCTTATTATACTAGAGCTTTGAAATTTGGCACACGTGTTTAAGTCCGGTGACAATGTAACATAGTATAGCCATTATCGGTCTAAATCCAATATGGCGGACGTCCCAAGATGGCGGATCGGCTTTTTAGTCACAACCCTATTGATATGGGTATCAAATGAAGGGGTTTTACGAGTAAAATACGATAGACAATGTGACGTCATTCTAAATTCAATATGGCGGACGTCCCAAGCTGGCAGATCGCCTTTTTCTTCACAACCCCCTTGATATGGAATCAAATGACGAGTAAAATACGATAAACTATGTAACGCCATTATAAATCCAATATGGCGGACGCCCTAGGATGGCAAATTATCTTTCTTCACGACTCCCTTGCCATTTGTATCAAATGAAAGGGTTTTGTCTGTCTGTCTGTAAAATAAGTAGACTAAAAAGTAAAAAATAAAATTATAAAAAAAAAATATTTTTAAGAAAAAGCCTTCATTTGAAAAAACTGTACTAAAAAGTTTAAATAATTTTTTAAAATTCATACACCTGGAAACCAAAAGGTATGAGGGCGGTCAATTGAGCAAAGTAACTATGCAATGGTGCTATATGACCGTCCGCAAAGTTTTTGGCTTCCAGGTGTATGAATTTAAAAAAATTATTTTTACTTTTTAGTACAGTTTTTTCAAATAAAAGCTTTTTCTTACAAATATTTTTTTTGATATAATTTTCTTTTCAACAAAAACGTTTTCAAATAAAGCTTGTCCTGTTACTTCCTTTTTAGATTTTAAAATTTAGTCATTTATATTTTTTAAATTGAAATGTGGTTTAGGTTTTTGACTTTTTAAAAGTTTTTATGTAGAAATGAAACACCGTGGTCTCTTTGCCGATTTTCATTTTCTTTTACGAAGTTGTTACTGGTCTATAAAATTGGGAGGTCTAGTTATATAGCAGGCAGTATGGGCGTATGAGTTTCGAATACATTTCGGACGCAGTTTATTTGTTGGAATCAGTTCTGGAGACACTACTGATTATGAGCATCCATGTTACCAGACGGTAACCCGGTCTGATATTGTTTAAAACAATTTTGTTTACAACAAAAGAAAATATTACATTTTTTCAATGAAACTATGTTTTTAAATATTTTTTTATCGATTTCCAACAAGAAATGTTCGATAATTTTTTTCATAAAGTTGATATTTTCAATGTTATTATGTTTTAAAAATTAAAAAATCTCCAATTTCTCGTTTCAGTAAGAGCCTTACATTTTGTAAGAAAGCATATACAGTGTGCCAGGGAGCGACGCATGATTAAATGAGCAATTCATATGTCTTGGAAATTTACAAAAAAAAAGTAATTTCTCTCATTTATAAAGTACTTTTTCTGAAATCGATCGGTAATGTCTACATTTTCTGCGCGATTTCAGATCGAAAAATGCACAATTCCAGTATTTTAGTCCGTTGCTAAGAAACTATCAGAAAACAGACCGGAAAAGATCTGTTGCCAAGCAACGATCAACAAAACGGTACGGGAATGTTACTTTCCCGGCATAGGCCGGGAAAGTAACATTCCCGTATGGTTTTTTATGTATATTTTTGACAGTAAATAAATACACGCCGACAAACAATCAAACTTACATTTACACTTACACATACATCAAAATTACATTTATTAGTAAGCAGTTAGATTGTAATGAAGAAATGTTAGATTATAATGAAGAAATGTTATTCATTAATGAAGAAATTTTATGCATTAATACAAATTCCTTAATTTATAATAATATTGATTGTGATTTCAGAAAAAATAGTATGCGTATTTCGGTGTGAAAGCACATTCCCGAACTTCGATGCATCGTCGTCCGGGAATGTACTGCTTTCACACCTAAATACACAATATACTATTTTCTGTAAGAGATAGGACAAAATCTTAGAAAGAATTATTCAGAATGAGTTGTTTATTTGAGATTTTTTTATAGAAATAGTTTTGAATTAGTCAGATTTCAGTTTGTCTTAATATTTTAAGGTTTTTCAAATTGTTTAAACAATTTTAATTTACTTAAATAATTATAATTTATTTAAGCAATTACGTTTTGTTACAAATTTGTAGCATTTCCATCTTTTTTTAGTTTCACAATTTTGTTAATTAAGAGTTTGCTAATGAAACCTGCAAATTATTTAAGCAACTTATTCCTGTTTATTGCCAACTTTCTTCAGAATAGAGCTAGAGTTGTGCAGGTTTTAAGAAATTTTGAACTTTTCATCGACTTTCTGCTCATATTTAAAATAAAGAACATTCTTGAGACTAATTAAAAATAATTTCTGCAAAAAGAGTCGCAAATAAATAACAATAAATGCTAGAAATACATGATACTCTACTTTTGTCCTTATGGGGTCATTTTGAGGCCCAATAGTTCTCATGGGGGGTGTAATTGAAAAAATAATTATTAATTCGTATTCTTTGAACTATTGTGAAATTTAAAAAAAGTTGGAAATGTTACAAATTTATAGCAAAATATAATTTTTTGAATAAATTATAATTGTCTAATACATTTGAAAAGCATTAAAATATTAACACAATCTAGAAGGTGATTAATTAATAATAATTTATGTAAAAGAGAACTCAAATAAATAATAATAAACGTTAAAAATACGTGATACTCCAACTTTACCCTTATAGGGTCACTTTGCAAGTGAGCAAAATTTTAACAAATTCAGTTTTATTTTTCTGAATAATATTTCTTTACGGCGCCCTGTCCTATCTCGTACAGAAAATTTGATAAATTGACAAATAGCAGAAAAAAACTATCTGTGAGAACTAAAAAGAGAAACTATCTACAAAATTAATTTCCAATCTTTGCAGATAGATTTTCTTTTTAGTTCATACAGATTGTTTTTTCTACTGTTTGCCAAATCCCATAAAGAATATGTTTTATAACAATTATAAGCAAATAAAAAGTAATTCACTTTTACACGAACTTCATGTTTCGAAACTTAAATTGTGACAAATTAGTATTCTCACAGGATGAGATTTCCCTATTTACTTATACGTCGACAGACTGCAGATTGTAATAATATTCTTCTAGGCAAATACGATAAAGCAGCATAGCATACATCTGACAACGCCGCCGGAAGTCAGTTAAACCTGTAATTTTTATATTCGGGTGTCATTTTACGCATCGATTAAAATATTCATAAGGACACCAATTAAACCGTAAAGTAGGTAGGATGCTAACTTACCATTTAAATAAATTTTGTGTATATCAGTGTGTATATTAGTGGATGCCAAGTGAGAACGTTATTAGGTAGGATGCCAACGGATACCTTATATAAATATATATATATATATATATATATATATATATATATATATATGCATGGTCATATACAGGCCCGTTTCATACACTGAGCGGTTGTAGTGCAGCCCGATTTGACGCTGTCAAGCCCGGGATCGGGCTCATCAACGTATCCCTGTGTATATCATCACTAAATGGCCACAAATCATGTTAGCTTCCTTCCTACAAAATTTTGGGGTGGGCTTCAAAAAGTCATATTTTCATGTTCCGAGATACACTTTTAGTTCAGCACTACTGAGTCAGGCGGCGCTGTTCCTGTATATCCAAGACTCTTATACAACTGATACTTAGCGCACGTTATAAAGCCCGATATTTGGCATCGTTGTAATGGCTCGATAACGTTCGATTCTTATTTCCTCCTAAATACTTTCTTCGTGAAGTCACAATCGATGAATGAAAGCTCTTTATTCAAATCAATTTTTTAACCTCACAAGTATTGTATCATGTTCGAACAATTTTTCTAAATTCAAAAATTTATATTCCTACTAAGAATTATAAAATACATGGTACAGTGTTATGAAAGAAGAATAGTTGTTAGCATCTTAAACATCTTAAAATGTGTTTTGAATTGTAATACAGAAATTCAAATAAAGGGATAAAAGATATATCATAAGAGAAAGAATTTAGAATAAGAGCAAAATATAAAATACATTGTCTTTGTTTATTGTTGTACTAAATTGATGTTTCCATGTCCCTAAATTAGGATTGTGTTTTTTTTTTCATTCAGTATTCAATAATACTATACTTAATTTTTATAATTTTGGTGCTAAAATTTTCATGGAGAAATATCGGGACATACATACAATACATACAATAATTATTATTGTGCAGAATGATGTTTTACGTATTATAAGGATAAATAGGCATTGTCCATAATGACTATAAACTCTCCACATAGTGGAATGGACGTATAATAAAGGGAAACAATTTTTTTTTAAACAGGCTTAGAATGTAACGAAAGGTCGATATTTTAAGTTTCAGCGAAAAAATCTCTCTGTATTTTTTTTTGTGCGCACGATTACTTTGGAACCGTTCATGATGTTAACTCAAAATTTGTATTATAATGAGATCTGGAAATAGATTATGTTTTGATCTTATTCCGTTAAAGTTTTGAGGGAGGGGGGGGGATTGGATTGCAAATATACTATCGATATTTTTTTTGTTGTAAAAGGCTTGGATAGGAAAATCTAGATGTGGAAGTAGTGATTTCTTAGGCAGCGGTTTTTTTTATTAATGAACACATGTTTTTTATGATGGTTATTTGAATTTATATTTGTAGTCGGTCTCTCTGCATGGTGGGTCTGACAACATCATGGACCTACCTTGATTGCATTGGATTCGGAGTGACGCACACTGGCAAAAATAATTAAAAACCTGGATAAAAGTTTAAAATACAATAATCACATAACAACATGAAATCAACCCTGATAGGTTAGAGGAAAGACCGACAAACGCAACCAATAGAAAAAAATACCTTAGCTGTCTCATACCGCTTCTGATAGCCACTCCAAAGTTGGACTTGTTGAGTGACAAATGTATATTATTTAATCGGAGACAGCGGACGATTATTTTTCAGACTATACTTTTCAGTTTTTTTGTGTTTTGTAAATTAATTATTTTCAATGGATGTTCTTCCTGGAGGTAAACAAAGACTTTATACTATGTAATATTTGTTATATACGTATTTCTTTCCTTTGTAAATAAGGATTAGAGATGCCTGTTCAAAAATAATAATTTTTAATAGTTATTTAAATTTATATAAAGTGTTATTCTTTCGTATTCCACTAGATTCTAGTAGATAAGGCTAGGCTCCGCCTGAAATAAAGTCATATTATTATTATTATTACAATATTATGATTACGGCTGTTTTAACACAAAAACTAAATTAAAATTACATTTTTACCCAATACGTAATTAATCAAGACCAAAAGAAAAGTAATTTACACAGTTACAAGTTTTCTCCAGGTTTTGACTTATTTTCGCCTGTATGTGACGTCTAGAAAAATCTGCAAAAGTTTCAAACCCGCACATAAACAATTGCAATAGTTATAAACTAATAAAGATTGGAAAAATAACGAGTTCCGTTTTTTGCAAATAACTCGAGAACTATTAATATTTAAGAAATTTTAAAGAAAGATTCTTAAAGAGGAAAAAATTTCCAATAAAAAAGTCCCGACTCCGAAACTCTACATCTATTATTAATAATTTTAATTTAATGTTGAAAATAGAGCTCCGCGCAGCGAACACTAATCCGTTACGATGCTCTGAAACCATCCGTAATAAGTAAAAATATTTCTTTATGTTATTAAATATTAATAAAAGAATTTATAAAAATTATGGTATTATTTAAACATTTCGTCGCTTCGTGGCGACCTTATGTCAACTACACTTTATGGGATTATGACATTGCGATGTTTTTAATTGTTATAGTCTATTCGTTATTAATTATTTAACCTAACAAAAAATAAAAAGAAAGGTCGACAATTTTTTTTATTTATTATTACTGTTTTTATATTCAAAAATACTATTAGTCCAGTCAATGAAAGAGTTGTAGAGAACATTGAGGAGGCGAGAATTTTTCTCTTCAGGAATGTGTTGGGGGTAGTTAGGAGATAAATACACTAAAAGTCCTCGTCCCCTAGCCCCGTCGCTTCAGGGGTAGAGGGGGATGGAAAGGTTCCTTTTTTTGATTTTTCGCTTATAACTCGGAAAAGATGCGTCGTATGGAAAAAGGTGATCTATGTAAAATTAAACGTAATTAAATTTCCCACAAGAATATTTATATTAATTTTCTTCCTATGTGTTATAGTTATGAGATATTCGCCAGCGAAAATCGATAATTAATAAAAAAAATCAATTACGTACTTTGAATATTTCTATCAAAGCGGTTTACCGTGGTCTGTTAATAAATCACAGTCACATACTAATTTTTATTTTACAACACTGGACGTATTTACTAACGTAATATTTTGTCGAATTCTATAAATTTCCTAAAATATACAGTGTGACTCACTTAAAATGAAGATACCCTTATAACATTTTCATTTTGTTTCCGATTTGAATCAAATTTTACTCAAGTATAGAACAAGTTAGGATCTACTTATGACCAGAAAATCATTCACCTGCGGTACCAAAAGATGAGGAAAAATATTAAAAATCATATTGATAGGTCTTGACGAATTTCACGTAGCTACCACAAATTGCGGAAACTGAGGATCCCCTTTGCCAGATGAGCTTATGTGTGAGAAATCCCCCATCAATAACCAAATCAAATTTTGGTGTATGTACGTTTGTGGCGCCGATCGGATGCATTTTTTAGAATGTCTAACATTCAAAATGTTTTATTTTTTTCAGCATAATCTCGTAAACTATATCAAATAGGAAGAAAACGAATATAAACATTCTTGTGGAAAATTTAATTCCGTTTAATTTTTCATAGATTACTTTTTTCCCTACGCGACGCATCGTTTCCGAGTTATAAACGAAGAATCAAAAATCGAAAATCCCCCTCCGCCCTGATGCGGCGGGGCTAGGGGCGGCGACTTTTAGTATTTGTACCTCCTAACTGCCTCTAACACATCCCTGAAGAAGAAAATTCTCCTAAATGTTCTCTACAATCACCTTTTGGGCATTCGTTGATTGGTCTATAGATTACATAAACTTTAAATTTTTATTGCTATTTGTTTAAACAAATTTTATAAACAAATAGATAAATTACGTATTTTTGAAAAATATTTTTTTGCCATTTTATTTGTATAAAATATTACGATTAAAAAAAAAATTCTTAAAAATTGTTTTTAATTGTTTGTAATCACTTTTTTTCTTTTTTCATTATTTAAACAAATTATTAAGAAAAAAAAATTCTTAAATTTATTATTTTCAATTCTCCACAAGGTGGAAAACAGAATTTTTAATTGTTGTTAATTTATTTGTTTATTTAATAAACAATTTGTTATTAACAATCGCCGAATGTGTTTATATTTTTTTTAGATAAAAAAAATAACAAAAACAACTGTAGGTATACATAAATATGAAAATTATTTTGTGAATAATAATTTAAAAATCGAGAAAATACTCTTATCAAGTATGCCGTGGAAATTGACAAAAGCTAGATTCAAAACATTAATTTTGTCTGCATAACCAAAGCGTTCTGTCCGAAATGTCCATTTTATTTAATACAAGTTAGAATCAAAACGTGGCCTACTGCTATTCTTGTTTTATTGTATGTAGGCAAATATACCTACATATTTAGATAAAAAAAGGTATATTTTAATCACAGTTAGAAAACACTAACGCAAATATTAGTGGAAAATGAGCAGAGTGTTTGCTCTAAACAACTTTATGACAGCATGAAGAAAGGTGATTATGGAATTCTTTCTGCCGCGATTTTATCATTTTAATTTGTTTCGGTGTGGTAACAAGTGCAATGAGAAGTCCTGAACTAAATCTAAGCATTGTTTCAAAATATATAAACAATATATGTGTCAATATTAGAATTTTCTGCTGTTTTTCTTATTATCTCCGGTCTTAGTAATCGCAAAAAATAAAAAGACAAATTTTGAATAAAAATAGACAAAAAAACTTTCTGATAATTTGTTAACTTGCAAGAAAATAAAAACCATTAAAAATTAATAATTTAAGAAATATAGTGTAATAATGCATAAATCTATAACGAAAGTGAGTGAAACTATATCTTTTATTGCTTTATTTTTCGGGTTGTTTACAAAATAATAAAGTTAAAAATATCACGTGTCTGTCTATTCAAAAAATAAAGAAATTTCGTGACTTATACGTCACTACCTCTAGGACTGCAGTTTTAGCCATGCATTTTTACGGAATTGAGAATTATTTTTTCTGTACAAAAGCATTTCTTATAAACAATGACTTTCATTTCATTTTATATTTCCAACTGCTCAGTTAATTTGTTGTAATGATTCTAATGTTTTGATTATTTAATTTTAACGAATTCTAAAATAATTTTGTATGCTTTATTTATTCATTTAATTTTCGTCATAGTAATATAAGACCAATAATTTTTTAGTTAGATTTATGGCTAAATACTGTAATATAACTCTATTTTGTTTTAAGCAGGCGTTGTGTTGCTTTGTATACCATTGGTAACAGTTTTTTTGACATTTGAGACGCTTTAATTGTTTTATTGCTCTGTGCAAGAGCAGCAAATATAAACAGTGTTCTAACAACGTTTAACATAATTGTAATAATTTTTCATGTGTAAATAAAAAATCAACCAATTAAAATTTCATGTCAAAAGGTCTATTTGTTAACTGACAAATGCACAAATTTCTCAGCTAGTAAATTTGCAGAATTTTGATTGGATTATTTATAATTTTACGTAGTAAAAATTTTTATTTTTATGTTTCTATAAGATCATAAAATTATCTAAGACCCGAAAATCGCAAAATGCGGTGACAATTTAAATTATGTTTTCTATTTTACACGAATTAGACAATTCGACAACCTGTCAAATTAGTTTGGCAATATATTTTTTATTCATTAAACGTTTGTTAAAGAGTTTATTTTTCGATTGCCTTGGTTACGTTTGCGCGAGTTAATTGTTTGTCCACAACAATATAATTTGACAGGTTGTCGAATTGTCTAATTCGTGTGAAATAGAAAACATAATTTTTGCTATTAGCTACCACTACCGAGAATTTTCGCAGAGAGAAAATTTGGGCGTCTCGTCAAAACGGAGCTACTCACGAAAATTCAGCCTGTTACTAATCATTAAAAAAAAAGGCGATGTACTGTGGACTATATTACATTAAATTGATAAAACTATTAAACTAAATTTTTATATAATTATAAATAATTATATAAAATAAAATATAAATATTGTATTACTTTAGATAACGATAATTTAACTATCAATATACCGTTTTTTATTATAACCATTATACTAGAGAATTTTATGCTCTACCGAAAAGGTATATATAGTGTTTTGCCCTATCTTGCTGAATTTTCAAAATATTGGGGAAAAAGCACATTTTGTTGCAATTATTGTTAGTAACTTTTGAACCCGAAAAGAAAGAAAAGAAAAGAATACCACACAAATTTCTTTTTAAGAGTGTGCCCTACGGAGACCAATTAATGTCGAGCACAAATATTTTATATGCTTGCACCAATAATTACACAGGCACACAGGCGCTGAACACGATGCCGTAGTTAAAATATATGACTTAAGGCAAATTTCGGAGATAATCGCAATTACTTCCACATCCAATGGAAGTATAGTAACGTCAAAAAAATTTTTGAATTTTTTTTTTGTTCAAATAGGCTTAAAATATCATGAAACGTCGAGATTTTAAGTTTGAGCGAAAGAAAAAATTCTGTCTGTCGGTCTGTCTGTAACTTTTTTGTGCGCACGTTTACTCTGGAACGGTTTAAGATATTGACTTGAAATTTGGGACACATATGTACTTTAACGAGTTCTGGAACTAGATTATATTTTCATCTTGTTCCGTCCAAGGGCTGGGGGGTAAATTGGGGTAAATTTGGGGTAAATGGGTAAATCAAGCAGGTAAGAGTTCATAAAATTGGTATTTAGTATATATAAGAGAAGCTAAGGTCTCAAAAAAATTTTTGGTATTAGCCACCCCCATTACCACCCCCACCCTATTATTAAAGAACCAGAAACGTCAAAATATTTTTTACTTCATCCACCCCCACTACCACCCCCTATTACCACCCCCACCCCACTATCCATGTGGGGTGTCGTTTTATGGGTTTTTGGGGTAGAGGATTTCAAATATCATATTATTAAATTTTATGGAACTTATTTCCAAATACAAAGTTTTTTCGTTGTGAGTGACTTCGATAGAGAATCTGGATGTGGAAGTAGTGATTCCTTGGGCAGCGGTTTTTTAAGGTTAAAACTGGCCAAACATTAAACTTAAAGTGATTTTAACATACATGCCGACCAAGCATATCATTTCCGTAGTATTTTCACGCGCTGAACACGATAAAAAT
Organism: Rutpela maculata; assembly: GCA_936432065.2. Taxonomy (NCBI): domain Eukaryota; kingdom Metazoa; phylum Arthropoda; class Insecta; order Coleoptera; family Cerambycidae; genus Rutpela; species Rutpela maculata. The sequence goes on from OW386286.2 coordinate 142,021,920, forward strand.
AGTGAAATTTATTTTTGACATTCAGATTTCAATAAAAATCCATTTTTTTGTAGAAAACTGGCCAAAAAATAAGTTTAAAGAAAGAATCAGGTTTCATAAATTTTTGGGATACTTATTACTAAAAATTTTAATTTTCTCAGATACCTGAAAGTCAGGGATAAATTTTTTCAGTGTCTCAAAGGTAGTGGGGGTGGATGAAGTAAAAAAATATTTTGAGGTTTCTGGTTCTTGTACATACACTAAATCATATTTTTTTTTCATCCCCTTTAATAATGGCACCCCATTATCTCTGGTAATGGGGGTGGCTAATGCCAAAAATTTTTTTGAGATCTTAGCTTCTCTTATATATACTAAATGCCAATTTTATCCCAAATTTACCCCAATTTACCCCCCGACCCTTGGGCGGAACAAAATAAAAATATAATCTAGTTCCAGAACTCGTTAAAGTACATATATGTACCAAATTTCAAGTCAATATCTTAAACGGTTACAGAATAAACGTGCGCACAAAAAAGTTGGATAGACCGACAGACAGAATTTTTTTTTCGCTCAAACTTAAAATCTCGACGTTTCATGACATTTTAAGCCTATTTGAACAATAAAAAATTTTTAATTTTTTTTGTCGTTACTATACTTCCACTGGATGTGGAAGTAATTGCGATTATCTCCGAAATTTGCCCTTAAGTCATATATTTTGACTACGGCATCATATTCAGCGCCCGAAAATCCTTCGGAAATGATATGTCGGTCTCCTGGGTTTGAACTTTTTTTTTTGTATGCCTGAGTTATTATTTTTATTAGCCCAAGCATACAAAATATAATCAATAAAAGAAAATATTAAATTTTTGCTTGCCATACTTAAAAGGAAACTTTGTGCTTTATAGTACGTCGGGTACATGGCTATATAAGCCAAAACGCTGCACTTTTTTATTGGGATGTGCCACTTTCTGTGGTCATAGTTGATGCCAAAAGGTAACTTTCCCTATAGTGAGCCACTTTAAAATCCGTGCAGAACACCAAAATGGCGGCCATTAAAGATGTCCGCCATTAGCCACACTAAATGTTTTTGTATCTCAGCTCCTAATGGTTCGATTTCTGTTTTCTTTTTTTTTTTTGTTTGAAAACTGTTGTAAAAAGGACACTTTTGTTCCTATACATTTATCTCTACACCTTCGGGTTCCCCGCAATTTAAAAAAATATATATTTTTTATTTTTAAAGAAGTATCCGTCTTTGCACAGTGGGACAAACTGAATCTGAAAACTTATTTCATATAACGCAACTTTCAATTGATGTTAACTTGGGACAGCCGGTACGTAGTAGAGGTCATTGTAATAACTTTTTAAAATTAAGCCTATAAGTATAGTGATAGTGAAATAAAATTAAATAAAAAAGTTATAAATACTTCAAAGAGAACTGCATGCTTTGTTGTTATTCAATGGCAACCAATTTTTGCTCATATTTGACCCATATACTCCGAAACACAAACTTGCTGTCTCAAGATAAGTACAGTTTCAAAAGAAAAATTGCATCAAGGGATTCTTTTACTATTATACCTAATGTTACTGTACTATTAAAATAATTTGTTTTATATATCTCTGTTAGGTAAATGAACGTAATTTAATTTCTACCCCTTTGCATCTTTTTATTCTAATGTGAATGAGGTAATACTTTAAAAGTGGAAAACAAAAAATGAGGACAAATTCAAAATATTTAAATACTTATAGGCCTACCACGGAGTAATTACATTATCAGTTATTAATAATTAATGTCTATTTGCATAAAAAAATAACCCAATATTTTATTAGGTTCTTTTAATATATCTTCAAATTCATAACAATGAATAATAAAAAACGTAACTTTTATATTATTTTGGAGTTTAAAGAATGAATATATTTCCTTTATTAGCTGGCCCTCCGATAGCGTCTCTACTGTAAACAGTAATGATAGTGGCGCAGTATAGCACGTACTCCTAACCATATAATATTGTGCTTCGTGACGATGCATGCATCAAAGAAATATATATTATAAAAATATAACTTACTGAGGCCCGATTATATTGGCAACATCGCTGGGACGGAGAACGAACGCTAACTATATTCTTATATACAGTGGGCTTTGAAACGATCAGTAAATATATCCGGGCTCTGAAATATGCCATGTTTATATAATTAAAAGAAAAATAATAATTAGCTACCTCTAGTGGCTTCCTGTTAGAAAAGATGCATAACACTCGGGAAATGTCGGGCTTATGAACGACCTATCGATATATCGGGCTACACAATGTACCGTCTATACCTATATACATATATATATGTTAGATCACGGTTCACATGAATAACTTTTTAAAAACTTTTATTTAATTAAATGGAGCCAACGTTGGCTCTTGGAGAAGGAATAATGTAATAATTAGAAGTGTTTCATTCTAAGTGAGTTTAATAACTGATTCTACAAAGTGTGTTTAGTCATATTTATAACATACAGAACCTGAGTAAGCAAAATATAGAACAAAGGAAATGCAATTCGACAGTCAGCGTAAAATGTGAGAAACAAAGGTGAAATATAATATCTCTAAGATAAGCGATTAATAAGAGAAGTCGTTATCATGTAATATGATATACCAGTGGAGGTTTGTTATGACTAAGTCTTTATAATAAGCGTATAATTTTATATAACAACTTCCCCCTTAATAAAAAAGTTGATGTTATGCAGCAACTTTTGAAAATTGTTAGAAACGTTAAATGAATATAATGCAAAATAAATTGAAACAATGTTGAATGAATACAAAGCAAAATAATAAAATACATAAAAGTTAAAAATTGGTAAATGATAATAATAATAAGTGAGTAATACATTATATGAATGTAATAAGAATAAAATACAATGGTCTAAATTAATAGACAAGGGTAAAACTCCACATATGAAAGTCTATGTTAACTCGACGTCCTCTTCTTCTTGAGGTTTAATACCGGGTCGCTTTCATGGAGGGATAAGTCTAATACCTAGGCATCAAATACACAACTTGCAACCCAACGAATTATGAAATGCCGCAGCATAGGACCACTAAATTTGAATGTTGTTTTGCATATGTAGCAGTACAGTTCTTAAATAACCCAGCATATGAATCCTCTCATCTAGATAGATCTGTTGTAAGTTTTAAGAAACATTTAAAAAGACTACTTTGTGGCGAACAATTAAGCAATACAAATCATTAGAAGTTAGCTAATATTTTTTGCACATTAGCTGATAAGGGTTTTTATTAGGTATGGTATTTTGTATGTTTTTATGGCAGGTGGTGTGGAAGAACGTGTTTACGAACACCACCTTTTTGTGTATGTATAATTTATATATTGTATATTACACAATAAACATTTTTTCTATTCTATTCTATTCTATATTTGAAGAAGGGAAATATATTGGTTCTTTGTTTTTAGATCTCACAAAAGCCTTCGACTGCGTGTCCCACGATTTGCTTGTTAACAAATTAAATTACTATGGCCTTTCTGGGCATAGTATAGCACTTATAAAGTTGTAGTAATAGACAGCAATTTGTCATCTATAATGGGAGAAAATCCACCTTACAAAAGTTAAAACATGGTGTTCCCCAGGGCTCTGTACTGGGACCTGTGCTTTTTCTTATTTTTATTAATGATTTCCGAATTTCAGTTCAGGATAATGTACTTGCCATATTATTCGCCGATGACACTAGTTTGATCCTTCCCAGCTGTAATTTAGGATACCTGTTGAATGAGGTACCGCAAATCCAGTCAACTATACAGAACTGGTTTATGTCTAACAAGTTATGCCTGAATATATCAAAAACGGAAACCATGATATTCAGTTTGCATAACATGGAGGAAGCAAATAACCCTGAATCTATTAAATTCCTGGGTGCGATCTTAGACCCAAAGTTGTTGTGTCGAAATACACCCACCTGCTCCGAAACCTCGTTGGTAAAGTATCCGAAATTACCTTAATTACTGCATATCACAGTTTCAGCCACTCTACAATTTCATACGCGATTCTAGTATGGGGGCATGCAACAACCTGTGCAAACATATTTTCAGCCCAAAGAAGAGTTATACGAATAATATCCGGATTAAAATTTAGGGATGACTGTAAAGAGCAGTTTAAAAAATTGAGAATCATGACTGTACCTTGTACTTATGTATTTCAGTGTCTTCTATATATAAAAAAAATCAGGATTCATTTAGAACCAGAAGTCAGGTTCATTGTTATAACACGAGAATTAAAGATAATCTAAACAATAATTTCCTACGACTAAGTAGAACCAGAGATGGCACTGGTTATCTAGGAATAAAGTTTTTTAATGCTTTACCTCTTCAGGTAAGGGCCTTAAATGAAATTCAATTTAAAGAGAAAATAAAAAATTATCTACTTAACAGCGCTTTCTACACCACAGATGAATTCTTATCTAGCGACTTTAATCTGATTTAACATAGGTAATTACTTCCACATCCAGTGGAAGTATAGTAACGACAAAAAATTTTTTTAAAATTTTTATTGTTCAAATAGGCTTAGAATATCATGAAACGTCGAAATTTCAAGTTTGAGCGAAAAAAAATTTCTGTCTGTCGGTCTGTCGGTCTGTAACTTTTTTTGTGCGCACGTTTACTCTGGAACCGTTTGAGATATTGACTTGAAATTTGGTACACATATGTACTTTAATGAGATCTAGAACTAGATTATATTTTCATCTTGTTCCGTCGAAGGGTTGGGGGGTAAATTGGGGTAAATTTGGAGTAAATAGGTAAATCAAGTAGGTAAGAATTCATAAAATTGATATTTAGTATAGACAAGAGAAGCTAAGGTCTCAAAAAAAATTTTGGCATTATCCACCCCCATTACCACCCCCACCCCATTATTAAAGGGAGTGAAAAAAAAATGTGATTTAGTGTGTGTACAAGAACCAGAAATCTCAAAATATTCTTTTACTTTATCTACCCCCCACTCCCACCCCCTGTCACCACCCCCACCCCACTACCGATGTGGGGTATCGTTTTATGGGTTTTTGGGGTAGGGGATTTCAAATATTATATTATTAAAGCTCCATAAACAATTATTTCCAAATCGTTGTGTGATAAAAAATCCGGATGTAGAAGTAGTGATTCCTTGGGCAGCGGTTTTTTATATACACTAGGGCGACTCTCTAAACATGTCCATGTATCCATGTTTATAAGGCACATACATTGTTTCTGTACTTACCTGTTTTGTATTAATTTTATTTGTCAACTTACACCCTGTCCTTGTAGTATACATTTTTATTATTCTACCATATTTATCTAGATGTTTTAGTACCTACTTGTATATTTGACGTGTGTAAACATTTTTATGTATTTTGACATGAATAAACTATTTATCTATCTATGTATTTTAAAATTATTTTCATTTTTTTTTGTTTGACTGAGTAACAAACATTGGAACTTCGAGTGGCTGACCTGAGCAATCAAATGACCTCTCTGATCCGCTCGTTTCATTCATCTCATACCTTTTGTTTCCTTCTTCCGTTTCCACAAAGTGCATCTTCCTCTTCGGACAGGCTCTGGACAAATGACCACTCTTATGACAGGAATCACAGATGTAACTCCTGTATTTGCATGGTTGACAGTGACTTTTCCCACAGGTATGGCATCTTTGGACGTTTTCTTGTCTCCTAACCTCATCTGAATTTGACGCTCCATATGACAGTTGATAACTCCGCCCTCTTTGTGACATTTGACGGCTCGATGGCTTCCGTTTCTGCTGGACCTGACGCACCTGATCTTGCGCAGAATACCTTTCAACCCTGGCGTTCTGTGATTGGCTATGCTTATTCCTTTTTACAAAATGAACGTCTACACTGTTTCCGGCTTGCTTTCTCATTTCTTCCTTCTGCAAGGCAATTTTTTTAATTCCTCCCCTTGCAAAAGGGACAAAATCGGCTAAATTAGCAAAACGACGCTGGGCGTCGGTAGGCCTCTATACGCAAAAACAATTTTTACAAGTTAAAAACACCTAATAGCTTGCAAAAGGGACAAAATCGGCTAAATTAGCAAAACGACGCTGGTCGTCGGTAGGCGTCTATACGCAAAAACAATTTTTACAAGTTAAAAGCACTTAATAGCTTGCAAAAAGGGACAAAATCAGCTGAATTAGCAAAACGACGCTGAGCGTCGGTAGGCGTCTATACGCAAAAACAATTTTTTACAAGTTAAAAAGCACTTAATAACCTGGAAAGGGGTCAAAATCACTCATGAAATAGTAGCGCCTCTGTACAAAAAAAAATCAAACGGAAGTCACGAAGTCACCCCCTTCCAAAAAAATCGAAGCGATTACGCCAAGACAAATTAACTACCGTCTGATGAGTATCACCCAAAGTTAAGTTACTATGTGTCAGGTCATTATTTGTAATGCAAACCACCAAAAAAAAAAAAAAAACACTCCAAATAATCACAAAAAAAAAATTATAAAGAAATTAATTAATTGGGGGTGGCGCATGGCACCCCCTGAGATAACTACACTATAACGTTGGGCACCACTGCTACGAATCTTAATTGAGTTAATGAGAGAACAAGTTTATGCCTGAGACCTTCGATCTCGACTTATTCGAGGAGATAAAGCGTCGTACGCAGGGTAGTCGAGAGAGCATCGGGTTGTATATCGCTAGTATCAAGGGATTGTTTAATAAAATGCGCACCCCGGTGGCCGAGGAAACTCAGCTGGAAATTATTTTGGAACGAATAGACCCATACTACCACCCTTTCCTAGCGTTTGCAGAAATAACTTCTGTCACGCAACTTCTGCAAGTTTGCTGTAAGCTTGACGCTAAGCGAGACCTTGTGAAGTCGTATGTTCCTCCTCCATCTAAATCAAAGTCTCTCATTCCTGAGTTGGCCTATGCGTCTACTTCTAATGCTTCTTCTTCTTCTTCTTCTTCTTCTCGTTCCACCTCCCGTTCTAGCCTCATCGTAGACGAAGTTCGACAATCGCCGATCAAGTGTTTCAACTGTGGTCAAGAGGGTCATGGATTTCGAGAGTATCAAATTCCAAGGAACAAGTTTTGTTTTAAATACGGGAAGGTAGATGTCACCATTAGGACTTGTCCCAAGTGTTCCCGTGCGGGAAATCGTTCAGGGAGACGCTAGCTGGTCGAACAGTTTGTCCCGTTGTTGGTGAGTCGACCAATATTGTTGTTGACCTGAAGCAACAAATTTTCTTAGATTATGTCCTTTCTCATTTAGTGGGGGACCAACGCCCTTATTTAAAAATCTCGGTGTTAGCTTTCTCTATGATGGGTTTGTTAGACTCGGGCGCTTCGAGGACATTAGTAGGACCATCTGGTTATGAGGTTTTCCAGCAGATTGGACTGCAGCTGAAGCCATCTGTCAATGAGTGCAGAGTGGCTAATGGGCAGGTTTGTTCCAGTATAGGTTATGTCTCCGCTCCAATTTGTTTGGGGGATAAAGTTCGTGTTGTGGATGTCCTGATAATTCCGGAGTTGCCGCATAAATTGATTCTTGGAGTAGATTTTTGGATCACTATGAATATAATCCCTGATTTGAGACAGAATGTTTGGCATTTTTCTGAGCAGGAATCACTCGTTGAGGTGAATAGTGTGTTGGATGAAACTTCTCTCAGTATGTCGCAAAAACTAGCTCTGGATAGGTTGATGGATGATAATCGAAAACTGATGGGTACTTCCTTCGGTCGTACACACCTTGTCTCGCATGAGATTGAGCTGCTACCTGGTACCAAGCCTATAAAACAGATGTACTACCCTGTTTCGCCTGCTAAACAGAAACTGATAAATTAAGAAAATGCTGGAAGCCGGTATAATTGAGCCGTGTAAAAGCCCTTGGTCTTCACCTATATGTTTAGTTCAGAAAAAGGACCAAACTTATCGTTTTTGTGTGGATTATCGACGGCTTAATGCTATCACTAAGAAAGATGCCTACTCGCTTCCGTTGATTTCTTCCATATTAGATCAGCTGAGAGATGCCAATTACCTAAGTTCTCTGGATATTAAGAGTGCGTACTGGCAAGTGCCTATTGCGGAATCTTCCAAAGACTTTACTGCATTCACCATCCCTAATAGTCTCTTCAGATTTCGGGTTATGCTTTTCGGTTTGTCGAAGGCGCTATATGTATATATATATATATATATATATATATATATATATATATATATATATATATATATATATATATATATATATATATATATATATATATATATATATATATATATATATATATATATATATATATATATATATATATATATATATATATATGTTAGATCACGGTTCACATGAATAACTTTTTAAAAACTTTTATTTAATTAAATGGAGCCAACGTTGGCTCTTGGAGAAGGAATAATATAATAATTAGAAGTGTTTCATTCTAAGTGAGTTTAATAACTGATTCTACAAAGTGTGTTTAGTCATATTTATAACATACAGAACCTGAGTAAGCAAAATATAGAACAAAGGAAATGCAATTCGACAGTCAGCGTAAAATCTGAGAAACAAAGGTGAAATATAATATCTCTAAGATAAGCGATTAATAAGAGAAGTCGTTATCATGTAATATGATATACCAGTGAAGGTTTGTTATGACTAAGTCTTTATAATAAGCGTATAATTTTATATAACAACTTCCCCCTTAATAAAAAAGTTGATGTTATGCAGCAACTTTTGAAAATTGTTAGAAACGTTAAATGAATATAATGCAAAATAAATTGAAACAATGTTGATTGAATACAAAGCAAAATAATAAAATACATAAAAGTTAAAAATTGGTAAATGATAATAATAATAAGTGAGTAATACATTATATGAATGTAATAAGAATAAAATACAATGGTCTAAATTAATAGACAAGGGTAAAACTCCACATATGAAAGTCTATGTTAACTCGACGTCCTCTTCTTCTTGAGGTTTAATACCGGGTCGCTTTCATGGAGGGATAAGTCTAGGAAATTTGGTGAATACTCTGCTTCGCTCTGAAGGAGGTGAAGGAAGATTGTCCGTTGAGGGTTGGATTCGCAATGCTCTACATCTCCTTCTTCTGCATTTACAAGTTATGTAAAGTACAACTAACAGTAATTATGAAATACGTGAACCAAGATACGTGTTTGGTCACAAAAGGCTCGTTTATGAGGTCATCCAGGTCTTTGGAATATTGGTCCAATTTGGTTTTTACAATATCTAGATCTTCTACGTCGAGATTGTTTAATTTGAGTGGTTTTAATTTCGGAATTTCGATTTTGTCGGGCATGTGATTACAGCATTCAAAAGGAATTTGGATAGGATGCGAATTGTCCTTAATTTCGGAGAAGTCTTTGGCACTGGCTTGTATTCGAGTAATGCCTGCATAGGCGTAACATCCTGGTTGTAGTTTGATGATGGAATTTTTGTTGATTAACTCTGTCGTGGATTCTCTCTTTGGACAGTTGATGGTGATGTGAAGTGGTTCGGAATTAACTACTAGCCATGTGTTGTCTTCAAGTTCTTGGACGTTGTATCCCTGGCTAATAATGAAGGAAGTTTGACAGTTCTCTGGAAGTTTCGGCAACGGTTTTAGTATTCTGGCTTCACATATGGCATTTTGGTCGATAGGATAGGCAAACAGGTTCGAACATAGTTTGGTTCCAAAATAAAGAGGTTTGCATTATTTCAAATTTTGTATAGGTATGTACATTAAAGAATCATCGTCTCTCGCGATAAACTTTTATGAGATAGATAAAATGTGATGTAGACCAGTTCTGTTATCAAGTATCGGGATAGGGTATAGGCGATAGGTGTTATAATTTTGGGGTTCAACAAGTGGTATTGTTAAAACAAACACTAAGTTAGAATCCATTTGAAACGCTTGTAATTCAATAATATCCAAATACTTAGCAACTGCCTATAATTTAATGGGGAGAGGCAAATTGTTCCTTCGTAAGCTCTGTGAAACTTCTTGTAGTGCCGTCACTAAGTGATTAGAGGTTATGATTGACGTGTGAATGATTCCTAATCTGGCAAATGTTATCGAATTTAGAATGTCGTTTAAATTATCTTCGATACACAAATAGCTCGCCATTAGTTGTTCGGAAATGTATAAGAATTTTAGTTTTATGTGAGCAGCCTCAATAGCTTGAGTCATAGTTTGAATTGTGTGTTCGATTTCTTCGAGATCTTTGTTAAACGTTTCCTCGTCAATTTGTAATTTTTGTATAGTAGAGTTGAAGTTTTTAATAACAGAAGTTGTAACTGAAATTTGATTTTTGATTAAGTTTTCCAACTGATGTTCGTCATTATTTAGCTTATTTATACAATTAGTATAGTACTGGCCATCTTCAGCATCCAAGTTTCCAGTTATGGATTTGAATATTGTACCGATACCGTTAAGTATTCCTCGTTTATATCTTTTTGTGTCTGAAAAGATTTCGTCAAATTTCGTTTTTATAGAGTTGGATATTTGTGTTAAAAGGTTAAAGTCTGTTTTAATTTCACTCGTAAAAATAATTGACTTGTGATCACCATTATTGAGAGTGTACAGGATTTTGTCTAAGATATTTTGATTTTTGTCAAAAGCTAGTTTGAGGGATGAAATATTTTTATGCACTAGCAGAGTCCATTTGTCATTTGTCACCACGATGTCCGTGTCTTGGTGGTAGTATACACCAACAGTATTATTGATCGGGGTAAATTTGTATTGACAGAGTGCTGATCCGAACAGCAGGAGAAACCTGAAAATAAATTTAATTTTCAGTATATGGTTTCATTCTATCAAAATTGACTTTAGTTTCTTGTTTTGTTTCGAGATTTAGTAAGGTAGCAGAATTTTGAAAAATTTCTTTTATTTTAAAGGGACCGTTAAATTTGTTTTGTAGTTTGTTCTTAATTTGTGATTCTTTTACATAAACTAAATCACCTATTTTGTACTCGGATCGTTTTTGGGGAACATTTCTGTCGAAACGAACTTTTGCTTTCTCTTTTTGAGATTGTGTTCGACTACGGGCTATTTTATAGTAGTGGGATATTCTGTTGTTTAAATCTCTAACGTATTAGGTTATTAACTCTTTTTGGTTATATAGAGTTTCAGGTGGTATGTTAGACGTATGACCAAAGATAAGTTCATATGGGGTGAAACCGTGTGTTTTATTTATCGAACTGTTATAGCATATTACTGCATATGGTAAAATCGTGAACGGATGTTCATTCGGGTTTTCAGTTTTATGAATTCTTATCATTTCAGCTAAAGTAGCATGAAATCTTCCTATGGATCCGTTCGATTGGGGATGTCCTACGCTTGAATAAGTTAATTTTATGTCGTAGAGGGTGCAGATATCTTTGAGCAAACGGTTGTCAAATTCGCCACCGTAATCGCAATGGATTCTTAGCGGGGTACCGTAATGTTGAAAGTATAACAACAAGGTATTTACGACGGATTTTGCGGATTTGTCCGGGACTGCATAGGCTTGTGTAAATTTAGTTAACTCGTCGCGAATAGTTAAAGCGTAATTTCGAGTTGGGAATTCAAATAAATCGATATTAATTCTTTCGAATGGTGTTCTTGGGGTTTCTGTGACTACTAGAGGGTTATTAAGGTTTTTTCGGCATACCTTAGTTTTTTGGCAAGTTTCGCAATTTTTTATAAAATTTTCAACGTCTTTAGTTAGACCTTGCCAAGTGTATTTTTCTCTAATTCTTCGAATCGTTTCATTTATTCCGCGGTGTAGAGTATTTTTACCAAAATGATTTTGCTCCAATATAATTGGAATTTCATCTCCGTCGGCAGTTCTGACGATATCTTGACAAATTACTGCTTTTAAGTCTTTTTCCGCAAAAATGAATGATAGGATTTCAAGTATGGGGAGGTCTAAATTATTTTCGACAAAGTATGTCTTAGAAAGATCCAAAACATCTTGATTTTTAAATAGTACCAAGAATAGATACAGATTCGATATCAAAAGGTAGAGGGATGATAAAATATCTCCTATGTCTGACTGTTTTGCTCGATACAATATTGATTTTATTGTTATGAAATTCGGGGTTTTCTTCGAATATGTCCTCGATAATTTTGTGATGTAGGTCTTGTAAGTTATTCTGTTGGAAGAAGGTTATATCTTGTTCTCGGTATAAGAGTTGTTTGTTTGAGGCTTTGATTTTTGAATAGTCTATTAAAGATGTTGTTTTATATAGGTTGGTGAAAGTTTCAAATTCTCGGGAAATTTGTTCGTTAGTGATTTCGTTGTTATCGTCTGGGTTTTCGTCGTCGTCTGACTCTTCGTCATTCGCGGCTAGAACCTTTGAATAGAATTTGGAACATTCGGAAAAATGATTAATTTTGATTCTGGAAAGTGCGTCCGCGTTCTTATTGATTTTGCCAGGTTCATAAATTATTTCGTAGTCGTACTCTTCTAATTTGAGTCGCCAACGGGCAAGTCTACTTCCTGGGTCTTTTATAGAGAATAGCTAGGTGAGTGGTCTGTGGTCGGTTACAAGCTTGAACTTTCTACCGTACAGATATGGTCTAAAGTGCTTTACACTCCATACTATCGATAAAAGCTCGCGTTCAATCGTTGAATACTTAGTTTCTGCACTGCACAAGGTTCTAGAAGCATAGGCAATGGGTAAATCTTTGCCAATAGGCCCCTGGCTCAGCACTGAGCCGACGGCAAATGTGCTCGCATCAGTGGTTAGAATGAATGGTTCATCAAAATTAGGATAAATTAATATCGGAATTGTTGTTAATGTTTGTTTTAAATTTTGAAAAGAATTTGTACAATCATTGTCGAAGATAAATGGTATATCTTTCTGTAGGAGTTTTGTTAAGGGCTTGGTTATCTTGGAGAAATTAGGAATAAAGCGCCTATAATATCCGGCCAAGCCTAGAAATGATTTAATTTCTTTTGGATTTTTCGGCTGAGGAAAATTTAAAATAGCGTCAACTTTCGAAGGGTTTGGTTTTACGCCGTCTTTTGTAATTAGGTGTCCTAAATAAGCGACTTCCTTGCGGAGAAACTCGCATTTGTCTGGTTGAATTTTGAGGTTGGCTTTTTGAAGGCGTTTAAAGACTTCAGTTAGACGGGAAATGTGTTCGTGAATTGTAGGAGAGTAAATAATAATATCGTCCATATAGACGAGACATCGTTCATTTTGGATACCTAATAAAATGTTATCCATCACTCTTTGAAATGTTGATGGAGCATTCTTAAGTCCAAAAGGCATTCTTACGAATTCAAAATGACCATTTTCGACTGTGAAAGCAGTTTTTTGAATATCTTTCGCATCAATCTCGATTTGGTGAAATCCGGAGGCTAAGTCCAAAGTTGTAAAATATTGACATTTGTCTAATTGATCGAGGAGGTCGGAAATATTGGGTAGCGGGTATTTATCGTCAATAGTCAGTTCGTTAAGTTTTCTGTAGTCCACTACAACTCGCCATTTCTGTTTACCGGAGGCGTCGAGTTTTTTAAGTACAACCCAAACCGGAGAGGACCAGGGAGAAATCGAAGGTCTAATGATGCCTTGATCGAGCATATTAGAGACTTGTGTTTTGACTTCCTCTTTATGGATATGAGGGTAGCGATATGACTTTGTGAAAACCGGTTTTGAATCGTTCGTGTCAATGGAATGCTTAATTTAGTCAGTAAAAGTTAAATTGTCTCCTTCCAAATAGAATATATCTTGAAAGTCTAAACAAAGCTGCGTTACTATTTCGGCCTCTTCTTCGTTTAGATGATCCAAGCGCAATTCGTTCCTAATTTCGAAGGATCTGTCTATCTGTGGATGTTTGTCGGAATTTTGAATATTTAAATTAAAAATTGATTTGAATTTTTGTACTGGTTCTAGGTTAAGGTTTGAAAAGTTTATGGTTTTTGGGATCGCGTTTGCATTTATTATTGAAGTTAAAAATTCTCCATTGTGATCGATTTTGACAATTGCATTTGGTAAGCGTACTTTCTCGTTTTCCTGGGCTAACAGTATAGCCTCGGTATTTCGCAGATTACATTTTAGTTTACAAATTTTTTCCATGCGAGGTTCAATAGAAATTAAATTTTTGATGTTGCTTAAATTTGAATTTTTTGTATCAGAATTAATAGTCGGTTGTAAAGGTAAATTTACTGCAGTTTCTTCCGTAACTTTAAATAATGGTACGTTTTTAAAATTCGTGACTAATTGTTTGTTTTTAAAGTCTACTTGGCATTCGTAATGTTCTAGGAAATCTGCGCCTAGTAGTCCATCAAAATCTATATCTAGATTATAGAAATAAACTTTGTGTGACTCATCTGAAAAGGGGATGAGAACAGATTCGCTGATATAAATTTTTTGATCAGTAATGCCCTGTATGATTACATTTTCAGGAGACCTACGTCTATAATTTTCAGCTGTTTTAGGTTTAAAAATTGAAATTCCTACACCTGTGTCAATCAAAATTTTAAATTTGCCGGTTGCGTCTTTGATGTAGTAAAGATTTTTTGAATTTACGGTTAATAAGGTGTAAGAAAGCGTATTTACATGAACGTCTGTTCTGGGAAATTCAGCATTGGGTCGAAACTGTCGTTCAGGTTCATAGTTTGTATTTGAGTTTCTAGTTCCGTAATTGGTTCGAATTGGTCTGTTTGTTGTATTGGAGTATCCGTGGGGTACTCCGGATCTAAGCGAAAATCCTGAGGATTAGCAGTATAATTCTCGTATTGTTTATATTGAGAATTAGCTGTATAATTCTCTTGGAAATTTTGGTTAGTTTCGAAATTGTAATTTTCATAACTGTCACTTGCATTTTGATAATCGGGTGAATAGTCATTGTATTGATTATTATAATCACATTGATCTTCATAAGGTTTGTAATTTAAATGATGCGTTTTTTGTTGATTAAAACGGTTGAAATTTGGGTTTGGTTGAATAGCAGAGGGTCTTTGTTGATTGAAATTCGGGTTCGGCCTCATGGGTGAGGGCCTGTTTTGCTGTGATTGATTTGGCTGATTGTTTTGAGGGAATGTCCTCTGGCCAAACTGATTATTTTGAGAGAAATTTTGGAAATTCGGATTTCCTTGGTAATTCGTTCTTTGAAAATTTTGTGACGTTGTTGGCGTAGCTTGCGATTGTTGCCTCGTGCGGCATTCACTTATTACATGTCCGTTTCTTTTACAAAATGAACAAAATTTTTGTTGGAAATTGGGACCTTGTGGTCGTTTTTGTTGAGGAGGCATTGCATTTTTTACTTGGTTATTTTTTGGGAATTTCTGTGATTCGAAGTAGGAAAGTTGTAGCTCTCTACGGATTCTGCTAACGGCTTTTAGTATACTAGGAGGATTGCTAGCACGAATGATGCGGCCTAAGTTTGGTTCTAAGCCCGTTAGTAAATTATTAAGTGTCATCGTTTCGATGAGATCTGATTGTGCAGCTCTTTGCGTTGTCGTGAGAGTTTGCTTTTGCACTGCAGCGTGCATTTTCGCATTGTGCGTTTGTAAACGCGAAACGAATGTTGGGGCGGATTCACCTGGCAATTGGTGAATGCGCTGCAGGTCCTGAATTAGGGCCGTTAAATCTCTGGAGTCCCCAAAGTGGGTTTCCAGTAGTGCTTTTATTTCTGGCCATGTGCCAGGATTACGCGAATTTATTAATTCGGCAGCTTTGCCTTTCAATTTATTTTTTATGTGGACGGTCAAAAGAATTTTTTTATCTCCAATTGCCATGCTTTGGGCACAATGACAGGAGTTTAAGAATGTTTATAAATTTATGGCATTGCCATCAAATTCAGGTATTAGAGAAAATATTTCAGAGAGCTTGTAAGGCTCAATTTTCTCTGGTTGTTGTAGTTGTAGTTGTTGTAGTTGTTGTTGTTGTTGTTCGGCTGATGCCGGTACTATTGGTTGGGGTGCTACTGGTTGAGCTGTATCTCTATCTGGCATTGTTGCTGTTGTATTTAGAGATTATTTGAATTAAAGATTGGTTGCGTATCAGCAGTATGATACGAACTTAAATTAAATTAGCTTGTTACGTTGCGTGCGTAAATGGATTGTATATTAACTGTATAATACACAATGTTTCGTATTAGCAGTATAATACGAAAATAAATAACTTAAAATTAAATTAACTTGTTTTGTTGTATTTGTAAAGGAATGGATTCACTTTGACAAGAGAACTGGCTTTGTGCGCCGAGTGTATTAGCAGTATAATACACTTTTAATAAAATAAGTTGGGAAAAATAATAAAATAGTAAAATGGTACGAGATGATTCTTAAAATGACTTACGTTAGTTCCGTTTCCATGGGTAGGTTCTTCGTCCGTCAAGGGATTGGGATCCGCCACCACCAGTGAGGAAGGTCTCCTTGTTCTCGTAGATGTACACGCACTAGTTAGGCACCTTCTGCAGATGTTCTCCTTGTTCTCTTACGCTTCACTACCAGTTAGGCTTCTTGTTCTGGTGATGTTTACGGATCCTACCGACTGCGCCAATGTTAGATAACGGTTCACATGAATAACTTTTTAAAAACTTTTATTTAATTAAATGGAGCCAACGTTGGCTCTTGGAGAAGGAATAATATAATAATTAGAAGTGTTTCATTCTAAGTGAGTTTAATAACTGATTCTACAAAGTGTGTTTAGTCATATTTATAACATACAGAACCTGAGTAAGCAAAATATAGAACAAAGGAAATGCAATTCGACAGTCAGCGTAAAATCTGAGAAACAAAGGTGAAATATAATTATCTCTAAGATAAGCGATTAATAAGAGAAGTCGTTATCATGTAATATGATATACCTGTGGAGGTTTGTTATGACTAAGTCTTTATAATAAGCGTATAATTTTATATAACATATATATATATATATATATATATATATATATATATATATATATATATATATATATATATAAAACAGCCTTAGAAAAAAACTGTTTATGATGTCATGATGTACGAAATGTTTATTACTGGTAGGTTGAAACCATTACCTGGAATCTCCAGCGTTGGATGCAAAATAAAACTTCCAAATAATCTCCGGTTCTCCAATTTACAGGATACGAAAATTACAGGTCCTGGTCGTAAGTAACTCTCCGTTACAGTCAATTTTATGTTGTATCGAAAGGGAATTTATTTTATAAATTTAAACTCGTAACCAATAGTCCTTCATATGATCAAAGTCCAAAATATTTCCAAAATTATCCAAAATAACCTAAAATTACCCAAAGAGGTATATGATAACGGCTGATGGTTTTTCTACTCCGTAAAATGTGTTTAAAATTAGTCTAAATCCGTTAATCTATAACGAGTAGCCACGTGTGCCGTTTGACTAATTAACACTTAGCAAAGTTTAATCTCAAATTTTTGATCTAAAAAGGGACGAGTTCTACTACTTGCCTGGCATTTATAGAATTTGCCTTTCACAAAAAATAATAACAGAAGAATGACCATCATTTTCCTTTTCTTGACAGTTCGCAGTGAATTCAACCGTTACCATCCTCTAAATTTTTAAAACCAATTCTGTTATGGATTTTTAATTATACTTCACTATACAGGGTGATTCGCTAACAATGCGCCATAGCCTAATGGCAGATAGAGCACTTCCAGGCGAGTCTAGATCACCAAAGAAAAAAATGTTTTGGCCAGTGGTTAAGAAGGGTATTTTATGCATTTGGTCTGAAAATTCAAAGCTCGAAATCTCTGCGGTTAGATGTAATTGAATGAAATTTACCAGTAACATTTCACAGCTTGTCAGATTAGCCTAATTGGTTTTGAAAAATTCAGGGCCGGACTCGGAAAGAATCTGCCCTCCTCGTTTTTGACCAAAAGTACATTTTTGTATCGCATTTCTGAAAAACTATTAGCGGATTCGGAAAGTTCAGAAAAAATGCTATAAGAATAGCGATTCAATTTTGACGGTACATCTAAACCGTTTCGGCAAAAAAATTACAAAACGATTTAGCGCATCAGCTCAGTAAAACACTCCACCACATCCATATTATAGCCACTCGCATTTTAGTGGATTTTGTAAATGGCAAAGGGCAAAGCATCTCATCACTGTGATGACACTCTTTGGACCGTTTCAGAACGTTCACATCATAATCACTTCTATGTGAATGGATATTGGGACGTCCACAATCACCACATCGTTTTAATAAAAAATTTTATACTGGTCTGTAGTCTGTCTATCTATCTTACATTGGCGACATTGACGTCAATAAACTTTTCTAATGATTTTAGTGTTTGTTTGAGTTTGGTAAATATCAACGCATTTTTACGTAAAGGTAAGTACCTATACTTGTTTTAGCTACACTGTTACTATGAAATGATGCATTCTTATTTTTTCTTTGTCTATAATTTCGAATGACGCCAGTAAAATTCAAGGGAAAAAGCTAATTTATCATTTAATATATTGGTTAACACTGGTTCTTTATTTTTTAAATATAGCATATTCAGCTTATTTTAGATTTAAATACTGGTAATTATTTTCCAATTGACGACAAAACGCAGTCATATTTGATTTAATTATTACCCATCATTTATTTTGCTCTAGTATATTATTTTAGTACCCGAATAACGAATACTCCAGTCAAATATAGTGGTCAAATTAGGATTTTAATGTGAATTGTTTGGTCATAGTCCAAGCAATGGGGGGTTTATATTCGGAAAGAAATGAAAGGTGGGATGGTAGACATAGGTCCCCTGATAGTATACCTGAGTTTACGACCTCGGGGGGTTGCCGCTCGAGGGGTGGGGGGTGAAAACTCTGCGTCGCGACTCTTTTCGAGAAATAGCGCCGTTGTAGTAAGTGCTATCGAAAAAAGTTCAAATGAAATATGTAGAGAACAAAATTGTGCACAATTTTGGTCCTTGTATTTTTCGTCTACGACCAATAGTTTCCGCGCTTCAAAAAATCATATCTTTTATTATATACGACCAAATGTATCAAGTCGGGCATCTGCAGACTCAGAAAACATTACTCTTTCAGAAAAAAAATATTACAGAATTGTTTGATAGCGATCTTCGTCTTAATCCGCGATGAAATTCTGATTTCGTTGAAAATTGCAAATCAACCCCCAACTTTGGCGCGCCGTAGAGCGGAAACTATTGGTCGTAGACGAAAAATACAAAGACCAAAATTGTGCACAATTTTGTTCTCTACATATTTCATTTCAACTTTTTTCGATAGCACTTACCACAACGGTGCTATTTCCCGAAAAGTGTCGCGACGCAGAGTTTTTATCCCCCCACCCCTCGAGTGGCAACCCCCCGAGGTCGCAAACTCTGTACTATCAGGGGACCTATGTCTACCATCCCACCAAATTTCATCTCTTTCCGACCTTTTGCGAATAGAACCACCTTTTTTGTACCCACTGCTTGGCCTATCAGGGCAATTTTGCAGTTTCTGCGAGGTCGGCGTATTGTTTATTTAACCAATTTTATTTTTCAGTCCGTGTTTTCCATCGGTTTTCTTTGAATATCTCGAAATCCATAAGACTTCTGGAAAACAACAAAAGGAAGGAAAATGTTCGTTATGAGCTGTACAATAAAAGTACATAAACTATGATTCATTCCAATTGTTATTATTATTTAAAAAAAAATTGAATATTTCAAAATTATGCGTTTCAAAACAAATCACTGTTCTTCCAAAAATAACACAGCACACAAAATAAAAAAAAAGTCGAAACCCAGAGGGTAGACCCCGCTACCCCCCAGTGGCGGATGGTGAAATTTCAATAAT
This sequence comes from Rutpela maculata, assembly GCA_936432065.2. Lineage (NCBI taxonomy): Eukaryota > Metazoa > Arthropoda > Insecta > Coleoptera > Cerambycidae > Rutpela > Rutpela maculata. Next base: position 142,041,621 of record OW386286.2, read on the forward strand.
TTTTTTCTCGTCTCTGGCGCATGGGATCCATACGAAATTTGGGAACTAACATCTAGAGAAGCACTCCTCTAACGACCCGTAAAAAAAATTGAAAAAGCAGTTTGCGAAACATTTTTTCAAAATTCGGTTGCCCCCCCTAGGTCTAGGGACTCCTGTTGAAAATTATTTTTTTCTGTCATATACATTTTACTTTTCATAAAAACACAATAATAATAGGTTTTGGAGTTTATGAAAATATTTTCATACTAACTGAAATACAACGAATTGAAATTTTATAATTTGTTAAATTGTAAATTACAAAATTTCAGTTCATTGTATTTCAGTTAATAATGAAAATATTTTCATAAACTCCAAAACCTATTGTTGTACTTTTATGAAAAGTAAAATGTATATGACAAAGAAAAATAATTTTCAACAGGAGTCCTTAGACCTAGGGGGGGCAACCGAATTTTGAAAAAATTTTTCGCAAACTGCTTTTTCAAAATTTTTTACTGGTCGTTAGAGTGTTACGGGCGATTTTCACATTTAATAATGGCCAGAAATTTATGTACTAATTTTCGTTATTTTCCCAAATTTTATTGTACATTTGAGCCTATTGATACCGTCTCTCGCGAATTAATAGAGTATAACTGGTTGCATAATAGCAGTACCTAATGGCTTACGCTGGTCATTTAATATACTTTGATACAGGTAATATGGGTGAGTGCGTTCAGATATTCATTAAGAGAGTGCATTGCAAAAACGCCCTTGTAAAGCTTCTACAATGGCCAGTATTGTTGACTAAACCTTCTTTGGTGGGTAGATTTATGAGGGGACGACTTTCAGAGTATATTATGATAACATTTGTGGATATAAACGAAGTTAGGAAAATCTATTCTAGTTGTGGGGTGCGCCGTGGAGTAGAAATTCTGAACGTACCGAGACGGAAGACAAGAACTTGACATTTTGATAGAGGACATTTTCTTCTTGGTCATTTTTCCTTTTGCTGCTTGAAGATTGAGTCGTCTGAATACGAGTTTTAGCAATATTGTAAGTTTTGCTCCATTTATGGGATTAAGTATTCATCACGACAAGATTAGTTGTATTTTCATTTGGTTTGGAGTATCGTTTTGGGAAATGCAGCTACGGATTTTCCGGATAAAGTCAATTTTCAAAGCACGTGGCATCGTCTGAATGCAAGATTTTGGAGTGCCATTTTGACGGCAAAGGACCTCTTTCAGCCCACATCACATCTCAGGTACGTCTCTGAAAACCCACTTAAGGTTGAAATAGATTTGTAATTTAGGTTATTTATTTTATTGCAGGGCTGTTTGTTTGTTTGTTTGTCTGTTGATTTGTTCGTTAGTTAGTTGTTCATTGTTGAGTATATTACAAGTATTGGGATCTATTTGTTGGTTTATGGCTATTTGGATGGATACCTTATGATTTTACTTGGACCTGTTACTGGTATTCCACTTGAGCTTTTATGTCACATCCTACATTTACGAGGGACTTCCAGCCTGACCTTAGTTTCAACTTCTAGTCCAGATTTTGGTGTCTAGATGGTGGATGATTGACTGACATGTTGTGTATGTATGGTACTGGGGATCTCGGCACGTTACCTTAGACTCTACGTAGATGGTCTACCACCTGCGGCTGTTATCACCCTGAATTACGCTACCCTGGTAGGACGGGAAAAGGTATTCAGACACTACCAAAGGTAAGCGGAATCATATTCTCTATAACGAGGGATCCGGTACATCTACTCAACGTCCACGTCCATTTTCAAGGAATATTGATAATATTTTGCTTGTAACGTAAATCTCAGTAACACATTAGATTTCAGTAATATTTGGTACATTTTGTATATCGTTACTTCACTCACTTAATAGCATTGCCTTATTTCACAAATAGATGTCAATAATTTTAAGTAATTTTATGTTTTAACGTACCTTGGGTCAATTGTAGTTTTTGTCACGCTTCTGGCATATGACCTTTTGTACATTTTTAAAGGATTTATTATTTTGTAAGATATTTTGTGTATATTAGGTTAAGCGTGTGGACCCCACTTATTAGAATATATTGTGACACTTGTACTGTGTACCGAGTTATCGGTGATAATTGTGAAAGATTTTGTACTACGTACCCTGATATTGTATTAAATGTTAAATTAGAACGACGTTGTCTTTTATATCTGACCACCTACACCACCCCAATTATCGAAGCCACCCCCAAGGACCTGAGTAGTCGGCCGTGTGAGACTTCCTCCTCACTAGCTTATTGCAGAGGGGGTACTGCACGTAAAATATTAAAATTTTGTTCAGGGCACAGGGTGACCACCCTACCCTGCGTTCGAGGTTTAGCAGCCTTTGGGGCCCCCTTTTAAAATGGGCCCAGGCCCCTGCAACAAGAGGAGTGCTTCTCTAGATGTTAGTTCCCATATTTCGTATGGGTCCCATGTGCCAGAGACGAAAAAAAAATTATTGAAATTTCACCAGCCGTCACTGCTACCCCCATGTATTTTGAGACGCTGAAACCGAATATGACAATAAAAAAATATTTTAACTATCCAAATTTCCCCTAGCAATCCCCTTACAACCCTCCTGGGGGATTGAAACATTTGAAAAGCAGGTTTATTGGTGCGCTGAAACCGAATATGATGATAAAAACTGACTTGAACCACCCAGTCACCCCCTAGTACCCCCCTACAAGCCCCAGGAATCGGTTGAAATTCCACTTATTCTAAACATTTAAAAAGTATATTTAATATTAGGTTATTTGGTGCACTCAAGCCGAATATAACGACAAAATACTGATTTCAACCCCCCAGACATCCCCTAGCATCCCCTTACATTTTTTGTCATCATATTCGGTTTCAGCACACCAAAAAACCTGAAAATAAACATACTTTTTAAATGTTTAGAAAAAGTGGAATTTCAACCCTCCCTGGGACTTGTAGAGCGTGCTAGGGGGTGACTGGTTGGTTCAAATCAGTTTTTATCGGCATATTCGGTTTCAGCGCACCAAAAAACCTGCTTTTCAAATGTTTAGAACAAGTGAAATTTCAATCCCCCCAGGAGGGTCGTAAGTGGGTTGCTAGGGGAAATTTGGATAGTTAAAATGTTTTTTTATTGTCATATTCGGTCTCAGCGTCCCAAAATACATAAGGGTAAGGGGGTTTCGACTTTTTTTGATTTTGTGTGCCTGTGTAATGGATAATATTCAATGAAATTTTGGAGAAACATAGCCCTTATAAAGTACAATCACCACTTAAAATTTCAAATCAAAATGATTATTAAAACTGCTCAAATATAGGTATAATTTTGCTAAAATTTTGCACCCTTGTGAAATCCTGCCATCAAAACCAAGAAATGTGTACGATGGCTCTGGTTGTAGCATTCTATAAGTACTTTAAAATCACGGAGAAAAACATTATTTTTTTCAAAATTTAAACCCGTTTTATTACAGTTTTGTTTATAGTTTTCGAAATTTTAGTTACAAACAAATTCAAGTAACTCTCTGGTTTTTTATGAAATCCAAAACGGTGAACGACCAATGAATATAGATTAAAAGAGCCAGCTTTTGAAAAAAAAATTAATACTCTACTTGCATTGGGGCTAAGATACGTTAGTTTTTACGTTTAGGTCACTTATAAATAAATAAATCGATATTTCTTCTTGAAATTTGGGCTAGTTACTCTCCAATGCTTATTATTTTGTTTCTGCTATTTGAAGATAATCCAGAGCTACAACCACCTCCCAGCTCAAACTGTTGCGCTCGAGCCACCATCTTGGAGAAATGGCGCTCCTATTCAGCTTATTTCTTATATCTCTCTAACCATGAGCGATATTGAAATTATGTTTATATAAAAAATAAAGCTTATAAAATTCTCTACAAAGAGTGTTACACGCATTTTTTTTTCTAATCTATTATTATTACACTCTTTGGAAATAAGAAAATAAAAATCATTGTATTGTCATAAAATACGCAACAACTTTCAAAATGTCCGTCATGTTGGACCAGGAGCCCGCCGACCACTAATTGGGTGTCGGTTTGGTCCCAAAATGTGTGAATTGTTGTTAATTTGGGCCAGTAGGACACAGAAACGACCATGCCAGCCCTTTTTTGGGTCAGGGACGTACGGAAGGCCCCCAAAGGTGTAAGAAATATGATTTGTAAAAGTAGAAAAAAGTCACAAATAAGTCACAGGTTTACGCATGGGGGTTGGAGGGATTTCTTAATTTACCCCCAAAAATCATGAATCCAAACTCCCATTCATTTTGGGCGGTACAAGGAAGCGCTACGCTCGCCCAAATTTGAAAAAAAAAAATCTGATAAAAAAAAATTATGAATGGCAATCAGGAACCTGGTAAGTATGAACCTCCTGAGTGCGAAAAGACATTCGCCATCTTTGAAAACTGGTGCGAACGTCTTGCCTTTCACGATAATTGACGGCGTATCGACTGTTCCCACCACATGTACTAGTTACCGTTGTGATTCGATGAGTATCACAAATTTACGACTGGCAATCATAAACTTGGTAAGTATGAGTGAGAAAATATATTCGCCATCTTTGAAAAGTGGTGCGAAGGTCTCATCTTTCACGATAATTGACGGCGTATCGGCTCTTTCTACCGCATGTACTAGTTACACTTGTAAATCGATTAGTATCATAAAACGACTGGCAATCAGAAACTTGGTAATTATGAACCTCTTGATTGCGAAAATGCGTGCGCCATCTTTGACAAGTGGTGCAAAGGTCTTGCCTTTCACGAAAATTGACGGCGCATCGGAGCTTCCTACCGCATGTACTAGTTACCCGTGAGTAGTAATAGACTGGCGGTACATGACCAGTCAGGTGCAACGTTTTTAAAATGCATGCCAATCATATATATGAATGAAATTACCATGAATATGCCAGAAATGCAAATTTTAGGCAGTCGTCGCGTGCACAAGGGGGTGCAAATCGGTTTTTTTTGTGTCTTTTTTTTGGGTTTTATTTTTTTATTTTTTTTAATGGATGCCAATAGTGCCAAACGAAAAGCCGTGAAAAAGAATCCAGCGGAAATTCATTGGCATGCAGTTTCCGCGCCCAAAACAACTGTTAAAGTGCACATTAAATCGTAAAATTTGTTGGTGTTCTTGATTTTGGATGATTTTGATTCTGGATTTTTTTTCAAGGTTTTTCGTTTGGCACTATTGGCATGCATTAAAAAAAATAAAAAAATAAAACCCAAAAAAAAGACACAAAAAAAACCGATTTGCACCCCCTTGTGCACGCGACGACTGCCTAAAATTAGCATTTCTGGCATATTCATGGTAATTTCATTCATATATATGATTGGCATACATTTTAAAAACGTTGCACCTGACTGGTCATGTACCGCCAGTCTATAAGAGGGTACTTTTGGGACACTCGGACAAATTCTCAAATTTTTCAAGATTTCAATTTTATAGCAATTTCTCAAGATTTCTAATTTTTCAGTATTTTCACCAAATTTCAAAATTGATGACGTCATCAAGGTTAAAGGTCAAGGTCATATGGCGTCATCAATGTCAGAGGTCAAGGTTGTTCAAGGTCATCTCAAATTTTCTGCCTTTTACAGAATTTCTAAATTTTCAGTATTTTCACCAAATTTTAAAATCACGAATTGATCACGTGATCGGTTGATCAAATTTCTCTAATTTTACAGTATTTCAAAATCACGAGTTGATCACGTGACCTGTTGATAAAATTTCAGTATTTTCACCAAATTTTCTCTAATTTCACAGTATTTTCAAATTTTGTTAATTTCACAAAATCACGTGATTAGTTGATGAACTTTCTCTAATTTTACGGTATTTCAAAATCACGAGTTGTTCAACTCTGTAAATTTCAATTTGTTGTACATATCACATGAATAAAAATCTTTTATGAGATATCAATTTTATTTATTATTGAATTATACACATGTAACGACCTTGCTCACAGAAGCGCGCTTCTGTCTTATCATTTCCACTGGTTTTTAACTCATTATATCTATCCGAACCAAATAATATTTTTAATTGTTCTTTATAGTATAAATTAACTTTAGGACACTTGGGTATTTCAATTTCTTTTGAAACAATCTGTCTTCTCAAATTATTTTCATCTAATAATAATTGCACGTCTGTGTAATATTTTGTTAATTGTTTACGAATATTCACAACACGTCGCTGTAGTTTTACAGATATAATTATACTAATTTCCAACTTATCTATAAATTGTGCAAACCAATGTATATCCGAAAGTTCAATATATTAATAAAAGAAAGGAAATAAACAATACAATCATATTTTTATTACTGAAATTCAATTACGTGCATAGTATGGTTTTTGAGATATTTTTTTCATTCCTTTGTAAATCAATGGATTTGTTCCAAAATTTAATTCATTTATTTCATTTTCATTTAAACTGTTAATATCTAGTAGGTAAAGTTAATTTATATTTATCATCTAAAACAACAGTAAGTCTTTTTCCAAATTGGAATTCGATCATTTCATAATTAGAAGTTGAGATGATTTATTTATTTCCAAATCATGAAGTGTTTTATATTCAATAGAATTGCCTAGCAAATTTAATTTGTTTTTTAAATCCATTTATAAGAAAAAAATTATTAAATAAAAATTTTTTCTATAAATGGAGGGAACAACGCCTTGTCAAATTTGTAAAAAATGGTTTTGCTTTTGTAAAAGATCAATTGAAATACATACTTTAAAAAACAAACGATTTACATTGTGATGAAGAAATGCCTCCTAAAACTCCAAAAAAATCTCTAAAAAGAATAAGAGAAGATGATAATTAATTATAACAAAATTCTAAATGATTTACTTATATTTTGATGTTTTATAACACAATCTAAATCTAAATATTTTATATGTTTTTCCATAAAGTCCTCTGTGACAATTTTTGATATCGACAAATATATTCCCAATCTAAATTTTCTTTAAATTCATCAATAATTGTTCACTTAATTTTTGACATTTAGAAATCATACACCAGTTAATTCGTTTTGAAGAAGTTCTCATAAAATCTTCATCTAATTTTTGATGTTTACCTATTAAATCCCAGTTAACTTCTTGTTGAAAATAAATTATAAACTCCTTTGTTATAACAGGAGATTTAGAAATTTCATTCCACAATTATAAGAAAAAAATTATTTCATTTCTAAAATTACAGCGATATCTGCCCTATTAAAATCAATTAAATCGTTATTTTCGTCACAAATTTTAAGTTCAATTTTATAGATATTATTATGTTGAATTGGAAAATAAATAGGAATAGGTTCATAAATTATGGGATGATTAAAATAAGAATTCATTTTAAAAGATGCTATAACATCCGTTTCTTTATGGTTAAATTTATCACCTTCTACACACATTCCATTTATTAAATTACAATGAATATTAATTCTTTCAACAGGAATAAATTTCTTTGGTGAATTTAATAAGTGTGTTAAACTATCTGGTTTTTCAATAATTTTATGAGGTGAAGTAATTTCTATTTTATTTCCATTTTTATTAAATCAAACCCAAATTTAAGTAAATTCTCTTTAAGTGATAAAAAATCATATTGACCAACAGGAATTGTTAAAAATTTATTTTCATAATATATTTTGTTATTTTTTTCTGTAATATAATTAATTAAATTTGTACCATAGAAACTAATCAAAATGAAAATTTAAAACAGATTGATTTCCTTCTAATTTTAAAATCATTTATTAAGATACATTTTTCTTATAAATGGGTATCTATGGTTTTCCTATTGACTCTAACACTCAACTTTTTTAAAGTTAGAAATTGAAATTAAAAAATTAAAACAGTCGACTTTATCAGAATCAGAAATAGATAAAGAGATAAAAGAATTGGAAACAATATTTGATTTTGTAAATAGTAAAACAAAAGAAATACAAAATTATGTTAGTAATTTTGTAAATAATGAAGTAAAAAAATTAAATAATGATGTTAGTAATTTTGTAAATAGTGAACAAAAGAAAACAAATAATTTTGTAAAAAGTGAAATTGAAAATTTAAAACAATCATTTACTACAGCTGAAGCAGACATAGATAGAAACATGAAAGAATTGGAGACAATGTTTCAGTTTGTAAATAACGAAATTGTTAATTTAAAAAAATCAGACTAAATAAATCTATATCCATTAATTTCTGCGTTTTTTAAAATATTTTTTTATAGGAAAGAAATTAATATTTTCTAAATGATCTTTTCTCTTATATAAATTTCCTCTTCACTTAATTTGTTTATAAAATTTGTAAGATAATTTATATTCTGATAATCTCTCATTTTGTTTAATTGACTTCTCAACTATTTCAATAATTCCTGTACATAATGGTAACAAAGATAATGCAAAATAATAAAACGAGGTTACTCCAGACGTACTAAAGATTAATTTTGAAATTAATAACAAAATGCTAGTTTTTTCATAAAAATTAAAACTTTTTCGATATACATACATTCGCTTTTCTAAATACTCCTCATTATATTTTTTTCTTATAAATGGATAAATATAAAATTACAACGTTTAATTTTAAACAAGAAAAAGTAATAGGATTATTTCCAATTCCATTAAGATGTTTAATTATAGGAAATAGTGGATCCGGTAAAACAACTGTTTTATGGAATATTAAAACAGAATATTGGATACCATATGAAAATTTATATATTTTTACAAAATCAATTGAACAACCTATTTGTCAAGAACTACAAGAAATATTTAATGGAATAGATATAATTGAAACAAATTTTTATGATAATTGTGATATAATTTCTTTAGATGAATGCAAACCTAACAGTTTTGTTGTATTTGATGATTGCATTTTAGAATAACAAGATATTATAAAAAATTATTTTGTAAGATCAAGACATAAAAATATTTCATGTATTTATTTAACTCAATGTTATAGTCTAGTAGACTTACAAGTTCTTAGAACAAATTCAAATTTTTTAATAATATTTAAACAATCAGATCATTATATTAAAAAAATTTGGAAAGATTTTATTACAGAAATGATTTTTGATAGTTTTTATTCTTTATGTCGTTTCTAACGATTTAAAGAACAATACATTTTACAACAAGTTTGAAAAAACGTAATACGTTTACGTTATAAATTTTTTTCTCTATAAATGGAAAGAGAAAAAATTAGAAATAACTTAATTAAAAAAGTTCAAAAATTAAAAAAATAAGGAACGAATTACAAGAGGAATTAAAATTTGATGAAAATAGAAAAACAAATCATGTAGAAATTTTTAGAAAAAATAAAGTTAAAAAAGAAGTTGAAAAATGAAAAAATGAAAAAAAAAAGATTTAAAAAATACTTTCAAAAATGAAAGACGCGGTTTAGTAGAAAGAGAAAAACAATTCTTACCAATTACTAAAGCTTTAAAAAAAGTTGAACAAGCAGTAAAAATTTCAGATATTCAAAAAATAATAATTCCCCCTGCTTTATCCGAAATTAAAAATGTCCCTGAAACTAAAAATGTTGAAACTCAAACAAGAGCTATGATAAATGTAAGTCATATTGCTCTATCATATTTAAAAACAGTACCAACAAAAAGAAATGACGGTAAAACATTTTCTGATAGATATGGTATTTACAATGATTTAACAAAAAACGCATACATGATAGGAAATAAGGAAGTTGTTATTAAAGATAATAATATTATTGTTAACGATAAAGAATATGAAGGTACTAAAGGTTTATGGGAATTGTTAACAGCAGTTGGTACACCAACTCAAATCACTAAAGAAGATTATAATAACTATAAAAGAATCTCATTTAACACAGATTTTTTATTTCAAAATTACGACAGATCTATCGGTAAAGTAAGATCAAATCAATGAGATAATTATCAAAACTTAATTAAACAAATTTGGGCCGAATTAAAATCAAAACTACCAATTGCTCGATCTTCATCATTAAAGTCTTACCCCGAAAAGTGGGAGTGGATTTAAAAAATATGTAGATGATGCAATTGAATATAAATATATTGAAAATTTAAACGAATTATTTAAAAGAATTCAATTTATTTCATCTGAAGAAAATGCTGGGAATAATAATTTTCTTAATGAAAAATTAGGTATATTTAATTTTTTTCAAAATAAATTTAAAAAATTACTTGATACACCGAAGGGTTCTGAATATTTATTTAGATTCGTTTCAATTTTACCTAAAGAAAATGTAAAAGGATCTGGAATAATTAATAATTTAATAAATAGTTTACCTTTTGAATTACATTTGCCTGGTTACTCATATTTAGGATCGGGAACTAAATTAGATGAAAGATTAGCTAGAGGGGATAAACCTAAGAATAAATTTGATGAAGCTGTACAAGAACATGATATATTTTATAAAAATAATAAAGATACAAAAGAAAGAAATAAAGCAGATGAAGTTTTAGAATATAAAGCATGGGATAGAGTTTTAGATCCGAATGCAAAAATAAATGAAAAAATTACAGCTTGGGCAGCTACAAATATTATGAAAGTTAAAAGACATTTGGGAATGGGATTAAAATAATATTTTTTATAAAATTTTTTATATATAAATGGAATATAAAATTGGTTTGTCAGAAAATCTTTAAAAAAAGATCAAAGCTGGTTATAAGAAAAAAGCACCAGTTACGATTCAATTAAGTCTTCAAGAGTTATTAAATGGAAAAGAAAAAATATTGTTTGTTATTAATCTAAATTTTTATAATAAAAGTAAAATAACATAAAAAAAACATCATCGTTTGGACTGTATCTTGTTATTTGCCGGGCAACCGCTGCACTGTTGTAAGGAAAGCAGGAAAAGGATACAGAGGATTTTCCTGGATACAAGTTCCCGGATATTACAATGATTAAATAAAATTTTCCTTTTTACCACTAACTACCATCTAATGCAAACTTTACATTCTTGGTCACCACGTGCTAATATGATAATCAACAACTCCCGGTCTTCGTTGTTTTCGCACCGGTTCGCGTCTGCGCATCAGCTATCGCGGCTATGCGAACTAATGTGCTTAGGGCTGCAACACAGTTCTCCGACAGGTATAATTCTTATTTTTAACATACGCGCAACATACCTCTCACCATGAAAAATAAGTTTTTTCAGTCCAGATTGAAACTTAATGGGAGGAAAATATGATCACCACAAAAATAATTAATGATCCCAAAGAAACAATAATTTTGAGATTGACCAATCTTAAACCTAATTTCCCGATTTACCATACCCCAGGATTGACCACAAGCTGCATTCTAGCTAGGATATGAATAATTTAAACACCCATTTTTAAAAATAAAATTTTACTGTCATAAATATTCAAAATTACCCCAATTAATTTTTCTTTGTTAAGACAGTAGGTACTTCGTAAAAAAAGTAACAACAAAAAAAAAAAAACAAAATAATAAAAAAAAAAATTTAAACCTACTGCGTAGGCAAAGGACATACTTTTACTACCGGTCTAGTAAAGATACCTTTGCTGGTCTTTATAGTAACAACTTGAATAGTACCATCTTTGCCAGGATGCACCTCCGTTATAACTGCTAACGGCCAATGAAGGGGCGGTGAATTCTGAATTTTTAAGACTACTACAGTACCTACTTTTATATTCGGAGATTGTTTTTCCCTAACCTGTAGAGTAGTGAGGTACTCTAGGTGCCATCGCTTCCAAAAATCTTGCACCAACCTATCAATTAACTGAAAACGATCTAATCTATTAACTTTAACTTCCGTTACATCTTCTGCGGACAAACTTTTCAACGGTGATAATGTTAAAAAATGAGACGGGGTCAATGCCGTTGGTGCAGAAGGATCTGCCGATAATCTACACAATGGACGAGAATTTAACAAGGATACGACTTGCGTTAAAAGTATAGAAAATTCTTCATACGTTAATACTTGGTCTCCCACAATCCGGTAAATATGAGACTTCGCTGATTTAACGTTACTTTCCCAAATGCCTCCCATATGCGGCGCTGATGCAGGATTCAACCTCCACTCAATCCCCTGAAGAGCTAATTCAGTTAATAATTGATCATTAAATTTCTTGGAACACAAAAACGTATAAAGTTCTGACAATAATCTTTTGGCGCCTATAAAATTTGTCCCCTGATCCGAATATAAAACACTGCAAGGCCCGCGACGAGATAAAAATCTTTTAAATGCTTGCATAAAATGAGGCGTTGATAAAGAATTCACTAGTTCCAGATGAACTGCTTTTACACTCATACATACAAATAAGCACACATATGCTTTCTGAACTGAAACACCTCTTTTACGTCCTAACGTAATACTTATTGGCCCAAAATAATCGACACCTGTATGAAGAAAGGCTTTAAATTGCTGCACCCGATATACAGGCAAATCTGCCATTAAAGGATTTAGAGCTGACGGCCTTGCACGAAAACAATGATTACACGCATGAACTCTACTCCGGATTAAACTACGCCCAGCAAGTATCCAAAATTTCTGTCTAATTAACACCTCCAACAAATAAGGACCCGTGTGCAAATTAGTCTGATGATAATAATCCACCAATCTGGTTACTAATGGATCTTTTGCCGATAAAATCAAAGGATGCCTCTGCTCAAAATTCATTCGTGCATTAGCTAATCTACTGCTAACTGAACACCTCTAAGGTGCGAAAATGTACTTGTATCGATCTGTACTCTGGGTAATTTCTCCGAAATTTTATCTACCAACAAAGCCTTAATTGAATATTTTATATCCGAATTGTGACGAGAACCAATTATCAAATCCGCAATACCTTTAACAGATTGTGAACTCTTACCAAGCCCTTGTACCGATGAATAGAATTTCGAAATTGTAATTCCTAATTTTTCTACAACATTTAGCTTGACTTCCGCTGTCTAAAAGAAATCTCGCCGTCTGATTCTTTATTGGACTATTGACAACATTTACTACCGCCGTCGATAGTAAAACCGTGCTGCCATGTTGAACATTATGAACTGAAGTGGAACACAAATTGCTAACAGCTTGGTGAGCTTCGCCCTTCGTACTAGAAGTCGATGCACCATCCTGTACAATTATCTCGTTACTGAAACTCTCTTGTTCAGTAGTTACTCTTGGACCTTTTTCTGTAGCCCTTTTACCAGTATGAAGTAATATGTGATGCCTTTTACCACATTCCGTACAAGTCCGTTCTAAGGGGCAAGCACATACCCCGTGATTAGCAGATAAATAATTATAACACCAGTTGCTATCCCTTACAATCTCATACCGTTTTGTTGGAGGTAATCGTTGGAATTTTTCACACCGATTTAAATAATGCCATCCCCTTTGACAAAAAATACAAGTATTTTTATTACCAGATTTAGCTTGCCTATAACCATTACCTACTACAAACGATTTGGGTGACCGTGGTTTCGTATTATCGACATAAAAACTTTTATTAGTTACCGTTTTCCGATTTAGACTTAATATTTTTTATTGCTCTTTAACAAACTTAATAACTTCTTCGTAGGTAGGTATTGCTGAACCCCGCCTAGACATTTCAAATTGTGTAACCGTCTCCGAATCTAACTTTGATAAAGCCTGATGAACAAGAATAAAATCGGAAAGGTCAGCTATCTCCAAATTTTTAAGTGCCCTTACCGCCAAGTCAAATTTCTCTAAAAATGTACCCAAATTTTTTGATGACTCACCCTGTATTGCCTTAAACTCGGTTATCTGATTTAAATAATTATTAGCCAAAGCCCTCTTATCCTGATATTTATCGTTAACGCTCGCCAAATAATTTCATAATTTTCACCGGTTGGCGCTAGCCCCGAACAAATACTTAAAGCCGGACCTTTAAGACGTCCCACTAAATAAATGAACCTTGTCCACATTAGTTAAACTTTCGTTGTCATGAATTAGACTCTTAAAAATGGAGTAGAATGTTTCCCATTCGCGAATTTCCCCTGAAAATTGTGTTAATTCAATTTTAGGAAGTCTGGGAAGACTCCGTCCCATATGTAAATATGCTGTAAAGCATCCGCATTATTATTATTATTATTAACAGTTGCACCTGATGTACTAGCACCCGATGTACCAGCACCAGGGACAGTTCCCCCTTTTGGGATACCAGCTGCCGCTACCCGTATATGACAACATATTTCATCTATTGTTTTAAGTATAGCAAAATTAGGCTCAAAATTATCGTCCACTTCAAAACTCCACTGTACAATTTCATCTAGAACGTTGAGTAATTCCCTGCAAGTTTCATCTATAGTAGTATATAAAGTCTTAAACTGGTTTAGGCAAATAGGATCATTAAGTTTTTTACTAAAATCTATAAGCGTTTGTAACACACCAAATAAGGACTCTTTTTTGCTGTTAAACTCTTCACTTTACGCGCGGCTACAGTAGCCATTATTGCAATAAATCTTTACTATTATAATCACTAGAATTTTATCTGACAAAAAACACTAAATTCGATAGTAAACTTCAATCTAAATACTATTTTACTAAATAGTCTAATTTTAATTAAAACTAAAATACTATTTAATAATTTGGCAACTAGTTTTTGAAGTGACCCTGTATAATTCAAATTTCAGATTTAAAATAAGCACCTAAATGTTTACTTATTAAAAAAAGTACTTCAAACCAAGGTACAAATCGTGTAACCTTTTTCCAACAATATCAAAAAAGTTTTTAATGATTCAAAAAACAAAACAAAAATGCTAAAGTATTATAAGTATTGCAAATATGTTTTTCCTAGAACGTTAAAATGCAGCCGTGATTTGTCAATCTACAGTAATTATACTATCTAGGCTGAAAACAAATTTTCTGTTGAGGGGCAGGTACCTAAAGCAAAATGTAAACAAACAAATTTTGCGACGCAATCCATATAAAGTGCCAGAATAGCTGATACGCACACCTTTCGTATTTAACTATTAATAAATGATAATAAATCAAAACTATACAAAAAACAATCCAACAAAAAAACTTTTTAAAAGGTTTCTTGTAGGATTTTACCTCATAGCAAAAATTACCAGTACTATGTCATTTATCTGAAATTACATACGTAATATAAGCAATATCAAATAAACCACTTGTGATTTACCGTCTCACAAACCCGCTGGTTTATAATATACTTAATAATATAATATAATTAATTTTATAATTTTCTGCCGAACCACCCGAGCTCGCTTGTGACAAAGAAATGTAGGTATATAATCCTGAATTTAACCGTCTTAAATTACTAGACTAACCAAAAAACACTCAAAAGTATTAAATATTCAAGGATACTTACAACGAACAATTGTTTTGAAATCCGATATTTCATTCACAAAAAAACCGACTATTATCGATGTACAAACCAAGAAATGAATCCGAACACATGTATTAAAATAATTTATTCTATTTAGTTTGCAAAGAGAATTACGCAATTAGCAATTCTAATGGCACAATCCGTGCTCGAATCAGGACCAAAAATGTCTGTTATTAATCTAAATTTTTATAATAAAAGTAAAATAACATAAAAAAACTCACCGTTTGGACTGTATCTTGTTATTTGCCGGGTAACCGCCGCACTGTTGTAAGAAAAGCAGGAAAAGGATACAGAGGATTTTCCTGGATACAAGTTCCCGGATATTACAATAATTAAATAAAATTTTTCTTTTTACCACTAACTACCATCTAATGCAAACTTTATATTCTTTGTCACCACGTGCTAATATGATAATCAACAACTCCCGGTCTTCGTTGTTTTCGCACCGGTTCGCGTCTGCGCATCAGCTATCGCGGCCATGCGAACTAATGTGCTTAGGGCTGCAGTTCTCCGACAGATATAATTCTTATTTTTAACATACGCGCAAATAAATATTTTTAAATCAAAGACAAATTAATAAAATTGAAAAATGTAAGAAAGAAAATAAAGGATGTAGAGTAACTTTAACTTATGATCAACTCAAACAAAATCATAGTGGTGGCTTTTTACTTCCACATCCAGTGGAAGTATAGTATAGTACGACAAAAAAATTAAAAAAAAATTTTATTGTCCAAATAGGCTTAGAATGTCATAAAACGTCGAGATTTCAAGTTTGAGCGAAAAAAAATTTTCTGTCTGTCGGTCTGTAACTTTTTTTTGTGCGCACGTTTACTCTGGAACCGTTTGAGATATTGACTTGAAATTTGGTACACATATGTACTTTAACGAGATCTGGAACTAGATTATATTTTCATCTTGTTCCGTCGAAGGGTTGGGGGGTAAATTGGGGTACATTTGGAGTAAACAGGTAAATCAAGCAGGCAAGAGTTCATAAAATTGATATTTAGTATAGACAAGAGAAGCTAAGGTCTCAAAAAAAATTTTGGCATTAGCCACCCTCATTACCACCCCTACCCCATTATTAAAGGGGATGAAAAAAAATGTGATTTAGTGTGTGTATAAGAACCAGAAACCTCAAAGTATTTGTTTACTTTATCCATTCTCATGCCGGATCTTAGACTACTAGGCAAGCGGGTCAACTACGTCTACGTCTCCCGATGACATTGACGTCACACAGCTATAACATGAAAGCGCCACGTGTTGATATGTTCTTGATTAATTTTGAAGCCTTTTTTTTTCCGGGGGAGTGGAAATCCTTTATGGACACCCCCATGGTAGTGTGGGAGTCACCGCTTATGGTATACCCACTAAAACCACCCCCCTCTTCTGTGTCCCGAGAGGTCTGGAACTGTTTTCACTTTACATCAGTCCTCCGGTCATTCAAGTTAAATATTGTTGGTTACACTTCTGTTACTACCGTTCCCGTTCGTCTCTCTCTTTTACCGCCATTATCCCGGAGATCAAGTCAGCCCATGTCCGCCAATTCTCCTCCGTCTCCGCCATCGAGGATCCCATCTCCTCAGGCCTAAGTGGTTCCCCCAACCTCTCTTCGGCTTCTCTTCTTAGATCCTGCCATCTGTTGCACAGGAATACAGTATGTTCCGCATCGTCATTTTCTCCGCAATAGTGGCACTCTCGGCTGTCGAGCTTCCCGATATCCAGCAGGTACTCCGCGAAGCATCCATGTCCTGTGAGAGCTTGGGTGAGATGATATCCAACCTCACCGTGCCTCCTTTCTACCCATAGCCTGACGTTAGGTATCAGATGCTTGGTCCATCTTCCTGTGGTTGCACTATCCCATCTCTCTTGCCACCTTTGAAATAAATTATCCCTAGCCACGGCTGTGCTTTCATAGGTCTCGCGTCTCTCCCGTGCTAGCAGATCTATCGGGGGAACCCCTGCTATAACCAGCGCCGCCTCGTAGGACACAGTCCTGTAGGCGCTGCAGATCCTGAGTGCCGCGCATCGCTGTACCCTGGCGAACACGCCTCGCGTCCTGCCCACGGCCATCGCGTCTTCCCACACCGGAGCGGCATAGAGCATAATCGAGTGCACGACGCTGCTCAATACCCTTCTTTTACTAGCTTTTGGCCCGTTGACGTTGGTCATTAACCTGCCAATCGCCGTGGTCGCTTTCCCCGCCTTCTCCGCTGTTTTCTCGGCGTGCACCCTGTAAGTTAGTCTGGCATCTAGCCACACGCCAAGATATTTAATATGGCTTCTTGGCTCGACGATTATCCCTCCTACAGCTATCCTCACCTGGGGGAGTTTCCTTTTCCTAGTTACGATCACCATTTCCGACTTCTCGGGCGCAAGCTCAAGCTTTTGGTGCCTCAGCCATCTCTCTATCCTTCTTATGGCCGTGTTGGCCATCTCCACCACCTCGGGGACCCCGCTTGCCGTTGCCGTAATGGCCAAATCGTCGGCATATCCAGTGATCGTAACTCCTGTTGGCATTGGTATCCGAAAGATATCATCAAACATAAGATTCCACAGAGTCGGGCCCAACACCGACCCCTGTGGCACTCCAGCAGTGACCTGCTTCCATGTTCTCGTCCCTTCATTCTCCCATCCTATCCACCTGTCATTCAGGTATGATCTTATTACCCTTTGTAGGTAGGGGGAGATCTCCAGTCTTTCCAGCTTTTCAGCAATCATTTCCCAATTTGCCGTATTAAAGGCGTTTTTGACATCGAGGGTTATCACGGCGCAGAGCTTTTTGTTCCTCATGGCCTCTCCTGCCGTCTCCGTGAGCCTCTTAATCGCCCCTACCGTCGATCTGCCCTTTCTGAAACCGAAGTGGCTGTCGGAGAGGGCTTCCTTCTCCTCGATTTCGAGCCCTAGTAGCAGATATTCCAGCAGCTTCCCGACTGCGTCAAGCAGGCATAGAGGCCTGTATGACGACGGTTGCTCCGGCGGTTTGTCTCCCTTCCTGATCAGGACGAGCCTCGTCCTCCTCCACCTGTCCGGGAAGTCTCCGCTTTCGAGCGCCCGATTCATTACTCCTAGAACAGTACCGGGTTGCTCCTCCACCACTATTTTTACGATCTCCGGGGGAATCTCGTCCAGTCCAGGGGCCTTTCCAGTCTTGATTCTGGCAGCCGCCGTCTTAAGTTCTTCCTCCGTAAAGGGGGTTATCACCGCAGCCTCCATCATCCGCCAGTTTATTTCTGGCTGCTCCGGGAATAGGGCATCAGCAATCTCCGCTATCCTTTCAGCTGGGATAGCCGGGGGGGGGGGACATTCATGCGTCTTGTCGCAATCTTATATCCATCCCCCCAGACGTTTCTGTCAATGTTTTCACATACTTCTCGCCATTTTTCCTTCTTGGACTTTCTAATGGCATCTCGGAGGAGTTTCCTGGCTTCCCGATATTCTCGAGTCGCCACGTTTTCTTCCTCTCGTCCCTGCCTTCTATTTCCCCTTACGCATCGCCTTCTTGCGCTCACGCACTCCCACGGTTGGAGATTTCGGGCGTCCACCAATACACCCCATCCCTAGCTCTGGCCGTCCCCCTCCTTGGCATTGCCTCGTCGCAGGCCTTCGCGATCATCTGTGCCAGGTTTTCACCGGTCATGACCTCCTCCTCCCTCGTCAGCTGTTCCAGCGAGCGCTTGAAAACCTTCCTGTCGAGAAGGCCAAGTTTCCATCCTTTACCTCTCACCATCGGCTCTCTATGTCGTTGGGCCACCTCATATCTGATGTAGCGATGGTCGCTCAAGGATTCTTCCCTCGCTGAGACCCGCCAACCTCTGATTTTGGCCGCCGATCCTGGAGTGGCCAGCGTGAGGTCCGGGATTGAGCCACCATCCTCTCGCACAAAGGTGTACATCGCCCCCTCGTTAATCACCTGGAAGTCATTTCGCGCCGCCCACTCCACGACGAGGTTACCTCTATTGTTAGTCCTCTCCATCCCCCACTCTGGTGCGCTGGCGTTGAAGTCGCCGGCGATAATAACCTCTTTGGCTACTCTCCGCCTCAGCTCTCAGATTTTATCCTCTAGCTCCTCAAGGGCTCGTCTATATTCTACTATTTCAGCATTGGGCGAATAATAACAGCTGAAAATTATTTCCTCCCGCAGTTCCACCCATACAAAACCTCGGCCTCTCCCATTTCCATACACGCAAATGTTTCGAGTGAGTATGGCTATTGCGGCGTCAGCGTCGTCATCAGTGAACCATCCTGGCCTGTTGCCTCTTATCAGCGCCTTATTCGGTTCACTGATGATGAGAATGTCGTCAGCAGTACGTCTCCCCGTTGCCCACAGGAGGTCGTAGGCAGCCCGGCACCTATTGAGATTCACCTGAATCACTTTGAAGGCGGCGGTTCTCTCTCTTCCATGCGCCGATCCTCCTTCGGCGCTTTCCCAAAGAGCGGGCATGCCGTTGAGTCGGCTCGATGTCCGCCCTTCTCACAGATGGGGCAATAGGTCTCACCTCCACAGTTTTTGGCCTGATGCCCTTCCTTTCCACACCTGAGACATGTCCTCGTCCTGTCCGGGCCTCTACAGCTCGCGCGGATGTGGCCGTATCTCCAGCACCGATAGCATCGCTGGGTCTCCGTCCTATCACGGACTTTGCACTTCAGCCATTCCACTCTCAAGCTGCCCTTTTGCAATAATTCTATCGCGACCTTCTCCGGCAGTCTGACATTCGCCACCTGGGTTTCCCCGAATTCCGGTCTCAGGCTTTCAACCGCCACTTCTATCTCATCAATCCTGGCACATTCAGCGATAGCCTTGGTGATCCCCTCCTCTGTGACAGTCGCATCCAGATCCTTGATAGTAATCACCCTGCCGACCTTCTTCGCCCTAATGGCTAGTCCCCCTACCTTGGAGATGGCTTCCTTTAACGGTTCAGCAGCGCCCCTTCCTCCGCTCACCTCTATAAGCAGTTCTCCATTCTGGGTCTTCCTAAGCGCTGTGATATCCACCCCCAAAGCTTTGACGTCGACCTCTTTGACTTTGGTCAAGAGGTCCCTGTAGGAGGCCCCCTCCTCTTTAATAAAGAGGACGTCCCTCTCCCTCCTGCTTTTCCTCTCGCTCTTTGGTTTGGTAGCCCGTGCTCTCATCTCTTCTCGTGAGAGAAGTCCTTTTGGTCCCATCGCAATCGTCGCGTAAGTATCTCCTTTCCTACCAGTGTCACCCTCTGCGTTGGGCCTGCTCTTCCTTTGCTTCTTTCAGTATTCCGGCGGGACCAGCAGTTTCATTAATTTTGAAGCCTATAGAGACCCTAGAAAATTATTTTTTGCATTTCGCTCTAGAATTAATAAATCTTTCAGAAAATGTAATAAACAAATAATGCTAAATGAGCCCACTAATAGATCTAGATTGGGATAAAAATAAATATTGTATTGCTTATGATATGCTAACTCATTATAAAAAAGTATTTGTTAAATCATATAATGAATTACCTTTAATATATATTTCAATCCAAAGGAGTTTAAAGATTCTAGATCTTTCTTTATAATTGATTTAACAAATCAACCGAAAATGTAGGTCAGGGTAGAAATAATATTATTTTACATGTAGGCTTTAATAAAAATATTCCAGATAATACAATTTGTTATATTTGTATGGTTTCTTATTCTGAATTCATATATGATATTATAAATCATACTATTCGAGAAAAAAAATTCCTATTAAATGGAACACCTATGTAATTGTTATAAAAAAAAAGTAAAAAAGTGTAGTTATTGTCAAGAGGAAAAATCTTATGATAATTTTAATAAAAATAATAAAAATGGAGATGGATTAACTTATACATGTAGAGATTGTCATAAATCAAAATTCTATAAATATGAAAAGAAAAAAATTTTCTTATAAATTAAAAAATATATTTTCCCACTATTACTAACTTAATCTAAAACAACTATATTTAACTTAAGCTAACAATATCCCCAAGGTTTTGTGTCGAAATCTTTTTCAATTATTCTTTTGTCATAAGTAAGTTTAAATACTTTATTTACATTATTTTTAGTAACTATATCTTTAGTTTTAGTATCTCTAATAATCATATTCTAAATTTAATTTTATTTCGTCTATTTCTTTATTTAAAATCTTTTCTAAACTGTCTCTATTTAACTTTTTAGAATTCTCCAAATTTAGTGTGAATCCCTTTACTTTCATTACTTCTTTTTCTTTATTAGTTTTATAATAACTTTTTGGTGCTGTCGATATCCAATCAATTATATATTAATCTTTTTCTAATTCATTTTCCCATTCTCCAAGTGAACAACCGGTTTTAACAATATTTAATCCTTCATCTATATCTACTATTGAATCAGTATCGTAATATACAACTGCTTTTCCTAATCTACCCAACATATCACATAATCTTGTGCATGTGCAGTTGTGAATGCTGCAATATATATGTTAATATTATTTTTATTCTCTATACAAACATCTTTATATTTATAATTAACCTGAACATTATCATTCATAAATAAGCAATTTGATATTTCTAATTTATCATCTAATAATAATTTATACCATCTTTCTACATTTGTAACATATTCTGTTTGACTCGTATTTATTCTCTGACCAAATTTACCTCATAGACTATTTAAACAATTTTTTGCTACAGCACGTCTTCCAGGGTTATCTTCAATTTTATCTAGGTCTATATTTAGTTTTTCCTTAATTACTCTAATATATTCTTCATCACTATTATAATTATGCTTGCTTGATTCTAATTTTATATTCATAAAATCTTTAACATATCCTTTAAAAAGATTATTACTTTTAGTTTCAAAATGTTGAACTTCATAAATTTCTTTTATAATATATACTTTCTCTAATGCTTTTTTCATTTCTATGGTTGTCCAAGTACCATCTCTCTTCTTCATTATGATTACATATGTTAGTTTTATCTTGAAAACAGTTATTACATAATATAAATGTTAATTTTTCATCTTTTTTTGGTAGTACAGGATGATATAATTCTGTAAGAGGTAAAACTTTACATTGTATGTATCCAAACCAATTATTATTATTCCATTTATTATGATTTTTTATTATTTTTTGAATGACCGACTGGGTAATAATCATAAAAGTTCACTGCTGGAAATAAACTAACTATATCAATATATTTCAATTGTTTTCCTTTAACAAATAATTTTGTTGCATTAGTTCTACCACCATAAAACGCATCTCTTGGTTTTAAATTTTCTATGTATTTCTTACATTTTTCATACTCTTTTGAATTAAACCAATCGCACTCCCACATTTCTATTACTTTATAAATATATCATTTGGGGTTGCATACAGACCTCCAAATTATAATTATATTAATTTTTTTAATGCCTTTGAAACAACTCTCTCAACTATTGTCCCAAAAGCTGATGTAATATTTTGTGTTGGCGATTTTAATATTGATTTATTTAAATTTGATTCTACTGAGGTTAACTTTGTTAATAATATTTTGGATGGTTTTGGTGTTAAACAAATATTAAATCAACCGACTAGAATCACGAGCACTACAGCCACATTGATAGATTATATTTTAACCACAACCGTGGAGAAGGTTCGAGGGGTGGGAACGCAACCTGTGCCTGAAATTACTGATCATGAGCTAGTATTTTGCTTAATAAATGTAAAAATTATTTTACCTAAAACTATTTATAAAACATACCGAGATTTTAAAAACATTAACCATGACCAATTTGCCTCTGATCTTAGATCTATACCATGGCGTAGTATTTACGACATTGATGACGTCAATAATAAAGTAACATTTCTTAATGACACTCTCACTATGGTATTAAATATTCATGCTCCAGTGAAGTCAATAAGAATTACTAAACCATATGCTCCTTGGCTAACTGATACTATACGCGCCATGATTGATGACAGGGATAGGATGTTACGCAAATACAAAAAATCTAGAAATATTTCCGATTGGAATAATTATAAACAACTTAGAAATACAGTTACCACTGCCATCAAGAAGGAGAAAAAATCATATTATGCTACAAAACTTGCCAGCAAAAATCCAAAAGAAAAATGGTTTATACTAAAAGAAATAAATTCACAGTCAAAAAATACCGAAATTGATTTGCCTAACAACTTGTCCAATGTTAACCAGATAAACAATCATTTTGTCAATTCCATACCACAAATTACGCCGGATGAATCCCTAATATTACATTACAATAATAATATAAAAAACACTGTAAATTCCTTATTTAGTTTTCACACAGTTACAGAAATTGATGTTCTAAAGATGATTTCAAATATAAAGAGCAAATCTTGTGGTCTAGATGGTATAAATATTTTAACTATACAGCTTTACTTACCTTTTTTGCTCCCATATATTACACACCTAATAAACTATTGTTTAATTAACTCTACCTTCCCCACTGCATGGAAACAAGCCCGAGTAATACCTATACCAAAAATTACAAATCCTACATGTTTAAATAATTTAAGACCAATTAGTATTTTACCAACATTTTCAAAATTATTAGAAAAAATTATGGAAATACAAATACGTTGGCACCTAATAAATAATCGGATATTACCATTACATCAATCTGGATTTAGGCAAGGCCACAGCTGCAGTACTGCATTGTTGCACATCACCGATGATGTCATTACGTTATTAGATTACACCAAAGCATTCGATACCATCAATCACAAAATGTTGATATCTACTTTGCATTTCATAGGTTTCACTGAAGGTGCGACTAAATTATTAGAGAATTATTTAAAAAATAGATCTCAGTTGGTAATGTACCGAGGAGAATCATCAGATATGTTAACCGTTAGAACAGGCGTGCCGCAGGGGTCTATTTTGGGTCCGTTACCTTTTATAATCTACTCGTCCAATTTTTCATCCGCTTTTCTATTATGTAAACAACACTATTATGCAGATGACACGCAGTTGTATCTGTCTTTTGATGCGAGTGAAAGTAAACAGGCAATCTCTGCTATAAACTATGACCTTAGCTGTTTACTCGACTTTTCAGATAAGATGTGTCTTCAGCTTAATTCTAGCAAATCAGCTGTAATTGTATTTGGAAGAAAAGCGGTGAGAACAAAATTCGTTTCCGACTTTAGGGACAGTATAACAGTAAAAGATGAGCCTGTTCTGTTTCAAAATGTCGCAAAAAAATTTGGGACTCCTTATGGACCAAGAATTGAGATTTACACCACATATTAATAAATGTTTACAAAAAGCTTACTCAAATTTAAAATTAATTTATCAAAATAGATATATATTGAACAGAAACTCTAAATCTGTGCTCTATGAATCTCTGGTATTGTCACAGTTGAATTACTGTGATACAATATATGGAACCTGTCTAAATGCTGTGGATAGTAATCGTATTCAAAAACTTCAAAATGCCTGCTTGCGGTTAGTTTTTGGTATAAGGAAGTATGATCATATTAGCCACACACTGAAGTTAAATAATTGGCTTAACATGAAAAATAGGCGATATTTACACTCCGCTTGTCAGTACTTCAATATATTAATTAGTAAAAGTCCGCCATATCTATATTCTAAAATACGTTTTCGGACCGATGTCCACAATTTAAATATTAGATTTAAGGGCACCCTTACTCCTCCTGCTCATCACACAATTATTTAAGAGGTCATATTCTTACAACATTACTAAGTGTCTTAATGAATTACCCCATGAATTAAAAACTAAAAGTTTAGCTGGTTTTAAAAAATATTTATTTGAACTTATTATGAACAGCCAGTGATTTCACAAGAAATATTAATATAACATGTACATATGGTATAACGAAAAATATTTTAGATATGTGAATAATCAAATTTTTGTTTCTCACATTGTACCGTACTTAGGATTCATTTATTCTGTAAGCATAGGTTTTCAATTGAATTTTGTTATCTTTAGGCTATATTGTTTGGGTTAGGTGTAAGAACAGAGTGCCATTAGGCACTACTGAACCTCGCCCAATAAAGTTGTTTGCATTTTGAACTGTTAATTTTGTTAATAAAATCCTTTATTATTATTATTATTATTATTATAACCATTTTCTATGAGCTGTTTTGTTCTTTCTTTAGTTTTCTCAAACAAGTCACCCATTGTATTTATATTTACATTATTAATTGTATTTTCTTTATAATATCTATTACAACCGTGCCAGAAGCAACCGTGATATTGATATACGGTTTTATCATAATAACCATCTACCTTTGCTCCACAAATTGTTACTTCTCCACTATTTAAAGCATGTTGAATGTTTTTAAAAGTATTCAACCAAGAAATAGATCCTTTACTATACATTTCTTTTTATCTTCGTTTACAATAGCAATAGTATTATTTTTTATATATTTTGATCTATATATAGCCATACAAACACTTGCAATTGTTAAATATTGAAAAGGAAAAGGATCTATATTTGCAATTTCTAAAAATTGTTTTCTAAATTCTATACATCCTCTTCTTAAAATATCTACATCTGAATCACAATATTCAATTAGTTCTTCCATAAAAAAACCGCTGCCTAAGGAATCACTACTTCCACATCAAGACTTCCTATCTAAGTCTCTTACAACGAAAATACTATATTTGTACTCCACTAAGTGGAAATAATTGTTTATGGAACTTTAATAGTATAATATTTGGAATCGTGTACCTCAAAAACCCATAAAATGAAATGCCCCATCAGTAGTAAGGGTGGTGATTCTTGATGACTGGCTCCTGTATACACACTAAATCACAATATTTTTTTCACCCCCTTCAATAATGGGGGGGGGGTTGTAATAGAGGTCGCTATTGCCAAAAATATTTTTGAGACCTTAGCTCCTCTTATATTTACTAAATACCAATTTCATGCACTCCTAATTGCTTGATTTACCTATTTGCATATTTACCCACATTTACCTTCAACTCTGCAACGGAATAAGATCGATATATAATCTAGTTCCAGATCTCGTTAAAATACATACGTGTGCCATATTTTTAAGTTAATATCTTAAACGGTTCCCGAGTAATCGTGAGCACCAAAAAGATACAAGACTAACAGACAGACCGACGCGATAGACAAATTTATTTTATTCAAACTTAAAATATTGAGGTTTCATAACATTCTAAGCCTATTCGTACAATGAAAGTTTTCAAAAACTTTTCTTGCGTTAGTGTACTTCAACTGGATGTGGAAGTAATACGCAGAAAATAGCATGACAAAGATATAAAAAATCATTCTCTGCCGTGGACTACAGGATAGAAGTAGAGCCTCTATGTCAAGCGTTTTCCTCAATAAAACCTACTACGCATCCATATTACCCGAGGTAACCCACTGTTTATCCAATTTACTAGAGCAAAGCCACTACGCATTCATACTTCTTGAAGAAACCCACTGCGCATCCATACCACTTGAGGTAACCTACTGCGCATCAATGGTATTCAAGGAAAGCCATTGCGCATCCATAATACTCGGGGAAACCTACTGCGCATCCATACTACTTGAGGTAATCTACTGCGCATCTATAGTATTCTAGAAAAGCCTCTGCGCATCCTAAATACTCGAAGAAACCTAATGCGCATCCATACTACTACAGATAACCTACTGCGCATCGATGGTACTCGAGAAAAGCTACTGCGCATCCATAATACTCTGGGAAACCTACTGCGCATCCATATTACTCGAACTAACTTTATAACATGATATTTGAAATTACCTACCCCAAAAACCTATAAAACGATATGTCACATCGATAGTGGGGGTTGGGTTGGTGGTAGAGGGTTGGGGGTGGGGGTGGATTAAGTAAAAAAAAAATTGAGGCCATAGGTTCTTGTATACACGTAAAATTATAATTTTATTTTTTTTCACCCCCTTTAATAATGGGGTGGGGGTAGTAATGGGGGTGGCTAATGTCAACATTTTTTTTGAGACCTTAGCTTCTCTTATATATATACTAAATACCAATTTTATGGACTCTTACCTGCTTGATTTACCTATTTACCCCAAATTTACCCCAATTTACCCCCAACCCTTCGACGGAACTAGATCTCGTTAAAGTACATATGTGTACCAAATTTCAAGTCAATATCTCAAACGGTTCCTGAGTAAACGTGCGCACAAAAAAAAGTTACAGACAGACAGACAGACAGACAGACCGGCAGACAGACAGACAGACCGACAGACAGAAATTTTTTTTCGCTCAAACTTTAAATCTCGACGTTTCATGACATTCTAAGCTTATTTGAATAAAAATTTTTAAAAATTTTTTTGTCGTTACTATACTTCCACTGGATGTGGAAGTAATAAAAATATCTGAAACTTTTTGTTTATACCATTTTAAAAAATCATTTCTTTGACTTTCTTTCATGGTATCAACTCCATAATATTTAGTACTGGGAAAGGGGCCAAAATAATATTGATTTTCAGGTTCATTAAATAAATGTGGAAAATACCTTTTCTTCAATTCTTTTAATCCAAATGTTTTTGGAAAACTTGATAACACAGCCCCACAAAAAAAAAGTGGTCTGTCCGGCGGACTAGACCAGTGTATCCGTATGTATTTGGACCCGCTGAAACCGAATCCGAAGTCAGAATGGTCAGATTGGCTAACCCCAAAAAACACCCCCAAAAAAATGGTCTGTCCGGCGGACCAGATTAGTGTACCCTTATGTATTTGGACCTGCTGAAATTGAATCTGAAGTCAGAATTGTCAGAGTGGCTCGTTTTTCACCCCTGACCCCAAAAAACATCCCTATATACAAAAAGAAAGTGGTCTATCCGGTGGACTATACCAGTGTATCTTAATGTATTTTGACCTGCTGAATCCGGATTCGAAGTTAGAATTGACAGATTGGCTCGTTTTTCATCCCTAACCCCAAAAAACACACCATCCCAAAAAAATGATCTGTCCGGCGGACCATACTAGTGTATCCTTATGTATTTAAATCCGCTGAAACCGAATCGGAAGTCAGAATTGTAAGATTGGCTCGTTTTTCACCCCCAACCCCAAAAAACACCCGCAAAGCAAAAGGAAAGTGGTCTGTCCGGCGGACTATACCAGTGTATTCTAATGTATTTTGACCTGCTGAATCCGGATTCGAAGTTAGAATTGGCAGATTGGCTCGTTTTTCAGCCCTAGCCCCGAAAAACACACCCCCCCAAAAAAATGGTCTGTCCGGTGGACCATATCAGTGTATCCTTATGTATTTAAATCCGCTGAAACCGAATCAGAAGTCAGAATTGTAAGATTGGCTCGTTTTTCACCACTAACCCCAAAAAAACACCCCCAGAACAAAAAAAAGTGGTTTGTCCGGCGGACCATACCAGTGTATCCTTACCAAATACATAAGTATACATTGGTATGGTCCGCCGGGCAGACCATTTTGTGGGGGCGTTCGGGGTGAAAACGAGCCAATCTGATAATTCTAACTTCGGATTCGGTTTCAGCGAGCCCAAATATATAAGGATACACTGGTATGGTCTGCCGGACAGACCACTTTTTTGTATTGGGGGTGTTTTTTGAGGTTAGGTGTGAAATACGAGCAAATCTGACAATTCCGACTTTGAATTCGGATACAGCAGTTCAAATTACATAAGGATCCACTGGTATAATCCGCCGGACTGACCACTTTGTTTTTGTTTTGGGAATGTTTTTTGGGGTTGGGGGTGAAAGGCAAGCCAATCTGACAATTCTGACTTCATATTCGCTTTCAGCAGGTCCAAATACATAAGAATACACTGGTTTGGTTCGCCGGACAGACCATTTTTTGGGGGGGGGTGTTTTTCGGTGTTGGGGGTAAAAAACGAGCCAATCTGACAGTTCTGACTTCGGATTCGGTTTCAGCGCGTCCAAGTACATACAGATACACTGGTATAGTTCGCCGGACAGACCACTTTGTTTTTGTTTTAGGGGTGATTTTTGGGGTTGGAGGTGAAAACGAGCCAATCAGATAATTCTGACTTCCGATTCGGTTTCAGCAGGTCCAAATTAATAATAATGTACTGGTCTGGTCCGCCGGACAGACCATTTTTTTGGGGGGTGTTTTTTGGGGTTGGAGGTAAAAAACGAGCCAATCTGACAATTTTGACTTCGGATTCGGTATCAGCGGGTCCAAGTACATACGAATACACTGGTCTAGTCTGCCGGACAGACCACTTTTTTTCTGTGGAGCTGTGTAATGGTTGAGCAATGAAATTAATTGAATCTATAATTTTTATTCCAGCTATTTCTAACAACATTAACTTAGTTTCGTTATAAATTGTATATAGTTTTAATCCATTTTCAATACAATACTTTAAAATAAAATATGAATCATTTGCTTTTGTATTATGTGCTATTGCAGTATAGCCCTTATGATCCCTTGAAATTAACCATTTACAAAAATCATTATTATTATAAAATGTATATTTTCTTCCTTCAAATCATAACAGATAACTAAATTTGAAATATGAACACCTGTATCCTGTTGAGCTACATAATCGAAAAATAAATATTTTTCATTATAAGTACATTCTTTTCTTTTTTCACTATTGTTATTACATATGCAAGGTTGTTTACTTTTTCCTCCTTTTTGTTTTTTATACTGCATATAACATTTATGATTATTAGAATTTACCTCTTTGTAACAATTTCTACACATTTCATATCCACACTTATGTTCATCTGATCTGTTTAATATTTTATTACATGTTTTACATTTATATATTTTTTCATATATTTCTTTATGATTTTGTAAACATTCTTTATTTAAGCAGTATCTATTAAAATCGTTACAATATATTTTATTTACATCTTCATGTTCTGTTTTCATACATAAATTACATACATTCTTATCTTCTTTACATTTATGTTTGTTTTTATTTTGATAACATTTATTACATTTTTTACAATAATAACTACTTCCATAAAAACCTGTACAACTATTAATTACATCAAAATGATTTTTATTTTTTTATAAGTAGATTTTTATTTCTTTATTTTCTCCTCTATAAATAACATTAAAATTTTCAGCACAAATAATATTTGTTTGATTATTTAATAAATTTTCTATATTTTTAATACCGTCTAAAGTAAACATTTCTTCATAATTTCTTTCAAGTTTATTATATAATCCTTTTGCTAAGGTTTCTTGTAATTTTCTTCCTTTTCTTATATAATTTATTTCATTCTCGGTTAATTCTCTATCCATAATAATATTTGATATATAAGTTAAAGCAGTTACAACAGCTCTAGGGCAACATAAATTATCTTTATTATTAATTATAGTTATAGATTTTTTAGTTCTTTTATCTTCTGCAATATTTAATATTTTTTCACCCTTTCCGCCTCTGGGCTTATTAATTACTTGAAAATCAAATTCACAATCATCAATATTTACATTTTCATCTGAAGTGATAATTCTTTGCACATGATTCATTAAATTTTTTGTATTCAAATTTTTTCTAATTTTGTAGATATAGGTTTATGTAAATAATCATTTCTTACTATTATTCTCTTTTTTCTACATCTTGATTTCGTTTATTTAATTTTAATTTTAGAGAAGTTTCTAATGTTTTATATTTATTATTTCTTCGAGGTTCTGATCTTTGTATAATTGTAAATGGAGCTTGCTCGTTATTTTCAAATATAGAATCATCAATGTAGAAAAATTGTGTTTTTTAATCCTCTTGGTTAACTTATGTTTTGTATAAATTTTAACTAAATCAGCCTTTTTCAATGTTGAACAATTTTTAATATTATTTTTTTTTACAATATTCATATAACTGATTTCTATTTAACTTTTTAGAAATCGATTCCTCGATATCATTTACAGTAGTATTGAATTTTTTTGTATTTAAATCTAATTCGGGTTCTTCTACTTTTTCTGGTTCAAGAAATAAATCTTCAATATTAACCCTTTCAGGACGGCAGCGGACTGCGGTTGCGGATTTCTCCGTTTGCAGCCGCGAACTGTAGCTTTTCCAGATACGTACGGCTTAACAAACTCAACATTTTTATGAATTGAGGGGAAATGTCTCTTAAAAAATGCTAATAATAGAAATAAAACTTTTATTTGCCACACATAAAATATAAATATGTACACTAAAAAAAAAAAAAATGAACTAACGGTGGGAGGAGTAAGAAAAGGGTTAAACCAACAATGTGTAATAGGCGGATACGTATGTTTCCAGTAATTAAGTGCACCTCTTGTCGTGCGTAGATATCCGGTTCCCGACGTGAAAGGGTTAATAGGATCAGCTTCTATTAAGGATAAACGATGATCTACAACTTTTTTAATTAATTCATTTTTTTTCAATGTTGAACATTTTTTAATATTATTTTCTTTACAATATTTTTTTAATTTTTTTGTTTTATTTTTTTTTAAATACATTCACAACCGCTTCCTCGTTACTCAATTCCATTTTTTTATAACTCTATTTAATAGGAAAAAAAATTTCTAAAAAATTATTTTATTTACTAAAAATATTGTATATAATAAATTTATTTTTTTAAATTGTTTTTATTTTCTTATTAAATAGAGTTGTATTTATAAGAAAAATTAAATGGAAAATATATATTGTCTCAAATGTAAAACTAAAACTAAAAATACTAATCCTCAAATTATTAGAAATAATAAATAGAACTAGAATATATGCACAATGTATAAAATGCGGAACTTTAAAATGTTAATTTTCAAAAAACGTATAGGTTTCAGAAGAGGAAGCTCGAGAATTACATAAACCTGTTATAACTAAATTTGAAAGAAGAAAATTATAACTAATAGAATAGATGATATATGGGCTGGAGATTTAGTTATTATGTCAAAATATTCTAAAGAAAATAACGGTTTTAAATATATGTTTAATGTTATAGATACATTTTCAAAATTTGTTTGGAGTAGACCTATAAAAACAAAAACAGGTGTAGAAGTTGCAAATGCTTTTCTAGATATAATTAAAAATGTTGGAATACATTCTCCTCCAAAATTATTACATGTAGATAAAGGAACAGAGTTTAAAAATAAAGATTTTAGAAAAGTATTGGATAAATTTAAAATTAAAATGTATCAAACAGAAAATGAAGAAGAATCATCTATTGTTGAAAGATTCAATAGAACTTTAAATAATAAAATGAAAGTTAAATTTGAAATTAATAAAAATTTTAGATGGGAAGCTGTTACAAAATTTAATTCATGAATATAATTATTCAGATATTCATAATACTATTAAAATGACTCCTTCAGAAATAAATAAATCTAATGAAAAACATCTTTTAAATACTGTTTATGCTTATATTGTTGGAAATGATAATTCTGTTTTTAAAATTGGAGATAGAGTTAGAATAACTAGTAAAAAAGAAAGATTTCATAGTAAATATCATATTACTTATACAAGAGAAATATTTGTAATTAGTGAAATTTTAGGTACTAATCCTATAACTTAAAGATTTAAAAGGAGAAGAAATTATTGGAAGTTTTTATAAATATGAATTACAAAAAACATCTTTTTAATATTTTCAAAATGGAAAATATATTTAACAAGCATCTTATATATTTTAACATTTATAAAAATTTAAATTATCAAGATTTAATTAATATGTTTGAGGTTTCTGAATTTAAAAATTCTATAATTGATAATCTTAATACATCTAAAAATATTAATTGGGTAGACATTTCAAAATATCAAACATTATCTGAAGAATTTATTAAAAAAATTTGAAGATAACGTAAATTGGAATTATGTTTCTTTATTTCAAAATTTATCTGAAGAATTTATTAGAGAATTTTCAGATAGAGTAAATTGGAAGGTCGTTTCTGAACATAAAAAATTATCTCTGAATTTTATTAGAGAATTTCACGATAAAGTTCATTTCTATACTATTCTTCGATATCAAGGAATAAGTAATGATTTAATTAGAGAATCTAAGAATGAAGTTAATTGAAATATTATATCACGATATTATACATTATCCGAAGATTTCATTAGAGAATTTAAAAATGAAGTTAATTGGGATATTATTTCTCAATATCAAAGATTATCTAGCATTTATTAGAGAATTTAACGATAAACTTAATTTGTATATTATTCTTTGATATCGAGGATTAAGTAATGATTTAATTAGAGAATTTAAAGTTTATTGGAGGAAATCTTAAAATCAAACAGACCACCTCGTCTTGTTGTTAAAATTGTTAATTTTTATCTATTTTTTGATATAAATTTAGTAAATTATTTAACTTTTTTAAGTTTTTTAAAATAGGTGGACTACGTCAGATACTCCACCTCTAAAATTGTTAGTTTTTTCTATTTTTGATATAAATTTAGTAAATTATTTAACTTTTTTAACTTTTTTAAAATAGGTGGACTACGTCAGATACTCCACCTCGTCTTGTTAATTTATCAATTTATTTTGTTAAAATCGTTAAAATTTTATCATTTTTTAGTTAAAATTCATTACATCTTTAAGAGCTGCGTGACGCCAGATAGCGCACCTAGTCTTGTTATAAATTTATCAATTTATTTAGTTTTAGTTAAAATTCATTATCTCTTTAAGAGGTTGACCAACTAGTTTTATCAATTAGAAAGTTCATCAACTGATCACGTGATCAATTTGTGATTTTGAAATTTGGTGAAAATACTGAAAATTTAGAAATTCTGTAAAAGGCAGACACTTTGAGATGACCTTGACATTTGACCTTGATGACGTCATCACTTTTGAAATGACCTTGAACAACCTTGACCTTTGACTTTGATGACGTCATCAATTTTGAAATTTGGTGAAAATACTGATTATTTAGAAATCTTGAGAAATTGCTATAAAATTGAAATCTTGAGTTTGGGGATTTGTCCGAGTGTCCCAAAAGTACCCTCTTACTACTTCCGTGTAATTCGATGAGTCATAAATTTACGACTGGCAATCAGAAACTTAGAAATTATGAACCTCCTGTCTCTTTTAAGCTAAATAACTTTAAAAAGAAAAGTCGGATTTTAATGAAATTTGGACAATAAATTAGTGTTAGTTATTAGAAGAACCTCAGCGTTTTTTAAAAAATCGATCAGTACATATGAAGGTTATGAAACATTTTATGTAATATAAACTTTGATAAGATTGTAGATTTGTGACATAGGCACAGATTAAAACAATCTGTGACACAGGTACTTGCAATTTTAATGAGTTCCCGATGATACCATCTTGATTATCCAAATTTTGGTCAGTATATACTGTGTAGTATTTCTGTGTTTCTTATCAAAGGTGTTACAACACACTCTTCGCGTGCATTTTTTTTTTTCATAAAATGTTTTATAAACCTTTATATTCACTAATCGATTTTTTCAAAATCAATGGGGTTCTTCCTTTAGCTAACACTAACTTACTGTCCAAATTTCAATAAAATTGGACTTTTCTCTTTTAAGTTATCGTACTCACGAAAGTGTCGTAAAGAGAGATACATGGACAAACCGACAGACTGACAGACAGATATACGACGGATGTTTCAAAGTTATTCGGAATTCTAGAACCAACATAATATTATGAGTTTTATTTTTTTTCAGGTGTTATTTCCGCTTTTAGAAATGTGTTGATCAAATGTAATTTTCTTATTTTAGAAGATTATAATAACAGATACGGAAAAAAATTACATTACATTTTTTTGTAGAGGATTTTATAACCTTTATTTCTTATAGGAGATATAATTTCGAGATCTGTAATGGTTAGCGAGATATAAGCAAATAACTTAATCTGAGCACAATTTTTTCAAGCGCAAGAAATAGAATTGGGGACTTTATGTATGTTTCAAAACTTTATCATTTTTTTTCCATCTAATTTTCCCTATTTGACTGGAATAATATAGGTACTTATACATTTTTTTCTATTTTAGAATGTAATAACAGACAATTAAAACTATGTCAGTTCGTGGGGCTACTGGCAGTGACAATACAATGAGAGAAAAGATGGTTAAGTTATATTTTAAATTCTAAAATCTTAGACATATTGCATTTGAATTTTGTGAGACCTCTGCTGTTTTACCAAATTTCTTCTGTAGCTATAATAAGGCTCTATAAGAAAGATTTTATTGTTTATTATTTCATATTGAAATACTAGTTTCGGTAATGAAAGAAACTTCACCTTCAGTTACTTTTTTTGCTTAATTTTTAATTTAGTGTACACTTTGTGTCTCATTTTAAGTATGCCCAATATCATCTAAACTTTGTTATTTTGCTAGAAGGAATTCAAATTTTGGTGTTTTATAGGTCCACGAATCGAGAGTGATACAAAGTTCAAATAATTTTAGAACCGTATTCTGCATGCCCTGCTAGAATCATTCGTATATGTATTGCTAATTCATGCTTCGCAAAATAGTAGTTTATTTTCAATCGTAGTAGCCTCGGCCCTTTTTAAAATTTTTTCATTAGTGTCAATGAAGTTGTTCCAAATTCAATTTAATTTTACTTTAATAACAAAAAACGAGTGTGCGGTTGAACTTGAACCATGCATAGACTTACTATTACCCAAGTAAAACACAAATACACACAAACAGATTAAATGCCCTTAAACAAAATCTGAAATACTAATACTAATACTGCCACTTTTGACCTTTAGCTGTGGTGTTTTATTTTTACTTCCACATACAGTGGAAGTTTAGTAACGCAAAAAAAAAATTGAATATTTTTAATATTCAAATAGGCTTAGAACGTCATGAAACGTCAAGATTTTAAGTTTGAGGAAAAACATTCTGTCTATCTGTCGGTCTGTCTGTCTGTATTTTTTTTTGTGCGCACGATTACTCTGGAACCGTTTAAGATATTCACTTGAAATTTGGTAACGTATGTATTTTAACGAGATCTTCTTACTAGATTTTTCGCTTTAGTTTTGAAAGTTTTACTGTTTTCATAAAAAAATTTTTATTGTTGCCTTGTAAGTATACACGTATTAATACCCAACCTTGATCCATTTTAGTTACGGATGGTCCAGCCTCTCTACTACCAATTTCTCAACCTTAACATTTTTACTGACATAAATGACATGAAATCTTATTAGACATTTTTAAACTATGATCATTTATTTCTTATAAATTTTTAGATGTGGTATGAAAAGTAGTTCCAGCCACAGCAGACTTTGAATATGAGAACATTGTGAAAGACTTAATCCGTTATGGAGATCAGAGAAGATCAAGAAAGTAATAGCTAGGTGAATTTTTATTATAAGGCATATTACTGTAATCATATCCTGAATATAGTTTCGAAAATGTTTGTTTTATTGATCACTTCAAATTCATTTAATACTTTTTACATTTTTAAATCTATTTTATATTATTTAGAGACTTTTTCTGGGGCCCCACTTTAGTGAGTAATATATATACTTTTTTTTTTTCCTTATGGGTTGCGGTGCCGAAGTCCCGCTGTACTGAAGCTTGAGCTTATTGTACCCAATAGTCTCGTTATCCCATTAATCCCGTTCCTCTCAAAAGGAGAGTATACGGTCAATGGGAGCTCTGGCTATTTCTTCCGGGGTTACGGTTAGTCCCCCGAAGTATGAGAATCTCCCAGCCACTAAGGCTGGGCATTCACATAGTATGTGGTGAGGAGTTTCTTCATCCTCACCACACACCCTACATTCTGGATTATCTTTCACACCCATGTTAGTTAGGTGTCTATTCAGTGTGCAGTGTCCTGTTAGGATTCCCACTCAGCTGTTTTTTGCTCAGTTTTAGCAATTCGTTGGTCTTTGTCATGGATGGCCCGCCGGTGATGAACATGCGTGACTGCCTCATTCCCGGCGCGCCAGTCCAGTACAAGATGTGTTTCTGACTCAATAGTTCCTTTACCATTCCTCTTGCGGTATTGTATGATATCCCGCAGGATGGCTCAGGCCCCATCAAGGTTGTTTTTGCACCTTCTTTGGCCAGATTATCTGTTTTTTCGTTGCCTTCATTGCCCTGGTGTCCTCGCGTCCACTCCAGTTGTATACTGTTGTATTCCGCCAGTTTCGCCAGGAATTCAAGGCAGTCTTTTACCGTTTTACCGTTTTGGAACGTATCTCTACTGCATTCACAGCTTTAAGAGCTGCTTGACTGTCATTGATGATGCGGATTCTTTTGTCAGTATATGACCTCCGTATCATTTCTTGTGCACAGATTTCTGCTTGGAACACCTCGTCTTGTTGTTAAAATTGTTAATTTTTATCTATTTTTTGATATAAATTTAGTAAATTATTTAACTTTTTTAAGTTTTTTAAAATAGGTGGACTACGTCAGATACTCCACCTCTAAAATTGTTAGTTTTTTTCTATTTTTGATATAAATTTAGTAAATTATTTAACTTTTTTAACTTTTTTAAAATAGGTGGACTACGTCAGATACTCCACCTCGTCTTGTTAATTTATCAATTTATTTTGTTAAAATCGTTAAAATTTTATCATTTTTTAGTTAAAATTCATTACATCTTTAAGAGCTGCGTGACGCCAGATAGCGCACCTAGTCTTGTTATAAATTTATCAATTTATTTAGTTAAAATTGTTATAATTTTATCTATTTTTAGTTAAAATTCATTATCTCTTTAAGAGGTTGACCAACTAGTTTTATCAATTAGAAAGTTCATCAACTGATCACGTGATCAATTTGTGATTTTGAAATTTGGTGAAAATACTGAAAATTTAGAAATTCTGTAAAAGGCAGACACTTTGAGATGACCTTGACATTTGACCTTGATGACGTCATCACTTTTGAAATGACCTTGAACAACCTTGACCTTTGACTTTGATGACGTCATCAATTTTGAAATTTGGTGAAAATACTGATTATTTAGAAATCTTGAGAAATTGCTATAAAATTGAAATCTTGAGTTTGGGGATTTGTCCGAGTGTCCCAAAAGTACCCTCTTACTACTTCCGTGTAATTCGATGAGTCATAAATTTACGACTGGCAATCAGAAACTTAGAAATTATGAACCTCCTGTCTCTTTTAAGCTAAATAACTTTAAAAAGAAAAGTCGGATTTTAATGAAATTTGGACAATAAATTAGTGTTAGTTATTAGAAGAACCTCAGCGTTTTTTAAAAAATCGATCAGTACATATGAAGGTTATGAAACATTTTATGTAATATAAACTTTGATAAGATTGTAGATTTGTGACATAGGCACAGATTAAAGCAATCTGTGACACAGGTACTTGCAATTTTAATGAGTTCCCGATGATACCATCTTGATTATCCAAATTTTGGTCAGTATATACTGTGTAGTATTTCTGTGTTTCTTATCAAAGGTGTTACAACACACTCTTCGCGTGCATTTTTTTTTTTCATAAAATGTTTTATAAACCTTTATATTCACTAATCGATTTTTTCAAAATCAATGGGGTTCTTCCTTTAGCTAACACTAACTTACTGTCCAAATTTCAATAAAATTGGACTTTTCTCTTTTAAGTTATCGTACTCACGAAAGTGTCGTAAAGAGAGATACATGGACAAACCGACAGACTGACAGACAGATATACGACGGATGTTTCAAAGTTATTCGGAATTCTAGAACCAACATAATATTATGAGTTTTATTTTTTTTCAGGTGTTATTTCCGCTTTTAGAAATGTGTTGATCAAATGTAATTTTCTTATTTTAGAAGATTATAATAACAGATACGGAAAAAAATTACATTACATTTTTTTGTAGAGGATTTTATAACCTTTATTTCTTATAGGAGATATAATTTCGAGATCTGTAATGGTTAGCGAGATATAAGCAAATAACTTAATCTGAGCACAATTTTTTCAAGCGCAAGAAATAGAATTGGGGACTTTATGTATGTTTCAAAACTTTATCATTTTTTTTCCATCTAATTTTCCCTATTTGACTGGAATAATATAGGTACTTATACATTTTTTTCTATTTTAGAATGTAATAACAGACAATTAAAACTATGTCAGTTCGTGGGGCTACTGGCAGTGACAATACAATGAGAGAAAAGATGGTTAAGTTATATTTTAAATTCTAAAATCTTAGACATATTGCATTTGAATTTTGTGAGACCTCTGCTGTTTTACCAAATTTCTTCTGTAGCTATAATAAGGCTCTATAAGAAAGATTTTATTGTTTATTATTTCATATTGAAATACTAGTTTCGGTAATGAAAGAAACTTCACCTTCAGTTACTTTTTTTGCTTAATTTTTAATTTAGTGTACACTTTGTGTCTCATTTTAAGTATGCCCAATATCATCTAAACTTTGTTATTTTGCTAGAAGGAATTCAAATTTTGGTGTTTTATAGGTCCACGAATCGAGAGTGATACAAAGTTCAAATAATTTTAGAACCGTATTCTGCATGCCCTGCTAGAATCATTCGTATATGTATTGCTAATTCATGCTTCGCAAAATAGTAGTTTATTTTCAATCGTAGTAGCCTCGGCCCTTTTTAAAATTTTTTCATTAGTGTCAATGAAGTTGTTCCAAATTCAATTTAATTTTACTTTAATAACAAAAAACGAGTGTGCGGTTGAACTTGAACCATGCATAGACTTACTATTACCCAAGTAAAACACAAATACACACAAACAGATTAAATGCCCTTAAACAAAATCTGAAATACTAATACTAATACTGCCACTTTTGACCTTTAGCTGTGGTGTTTTATTTTTACTTCCACATACAGTGGAAGTTTAGTAACGCAAAAAAAAAATTGAATATTTTTAATATTCAAATAGGCTTAGAACGTCATGAAACGTCAAGATTTTAAGTTTGAGGAAAAACATTCTGTCTATCTGTCGGTCTGTCTGTCTGTATTTTTTTTTGTGCGCACGATTACTCTGGAACCGTTTAAGATATTCACTTGAAATTTGGTAACGTATGTATTTTAACGAGATCTTCTTACTAGATTTTTCGCTTTAGTTTTGAAAGTTTTACTGTTTTCATAAAAAAATTTTTATTGTTGCCTTGTAAGTATACACGTATTAATACCCAACCTTGATCCATTTTAGTTACGGATGGTCCAGCCTCTCTACTACCAATTTCTCAACCTTAACATTTTTACTGACATAAATGACATGAAATCTTATTAGACATTTTTAAACTATGATCATTTATTTCTTATAAATTTTTAGATGTGGTATGAAAAGTAGTTCCAGCCACAGCAGACTTTGAATATGAGAACATTGTGAAAGACTTAATCCGTTATGGAGATCAGAGAAGATCAAGAAAGTAATAGCTAGGTGAATTTTTATTATAAGGCATATTACTGTAATCATATCCTGAATATAGTTTCGAAAATGTTTGTTTTATTGATCACTTCAAATTCATTTAATACTTTTTACATTTTTAAATCTATTTTATATTATTTAGAGACTTTTTCTGGGGCCCCACTTTAGTGAGTAATATATATACTTTTTTTTTTCCTTATGGGTTGCGGTGCCGAAGTCCCGCTGTACTGAAGCTTGAGCTTATTGTACCCAATAGTCTCGTTATCCCATTAATCCCGTTCCTCTCAAAAGGAGAGTATACGGTCAATGGGAGCTCTGGCTATTTCTTCCGGGGTTACGGTTAGTCCCCCGAAGTATGAGAATCTCCCAGCCACTAAGGCTGGGCATTCACATAGTATGTGGTGAGGAGTTTCTTCATCCTCACCACACACCCTACATTCTGGATTATCTTTCACACCTATGTTAGTTAGGTGTCTATTCAGTGTGCAGTGTCCTGTTAGGATTCCCACTCAGCTGTTTTTTGCTCAGTTTTAGCAATTCGTTGGTCTTTGTCATGGATGGCCCGCCGGTGATGAACATGCGTGACTGCCTCATTACCGGCGCGCCAGTCCAGTACAAGATGTGTTTCTGACTCAATAGTTCCTTTACCATTCCTCTTGCGGTATTGTATGATATCCCGCAGGATGGCTCAGGCCCCATCAAGGTTGTTTTTGCACCTTCTTTGGCCAGATTATCTGTTTTTTCGTTGCCTTCATTGCCCTGGTGTCCTCGCGTCCACTCCAGTTGTATACTGTTGTATTCCGCCAGTTTCGCCAGGAATTCAAGGCAGTCTTTTACCGTTTTACCGTTTTGGAACGTATCTCTACTGCATTCACAGCTTTAAGAGCTGCTTGACTGTCATTGATGATGCGGATTCTTTTGTCAGTATATGACCTCCGTATCATTTCTTGTGCACAGATTTCTGCTTGGAACACCGTTGCGGTACTGCCCAGGTTCAGACTGATGTCTGTCTCCCGTAACACCTGCTCCAGTACTACTTGACGTTTTTGATCCGTCAGTATACCATATGGTATCATTTGGATGTCTTCGCAGTTGCCTTGTTCCTTCCTCTTCCCTATCGGGTATGTATACCCTGAAGGTCTTTGTGAAGTTGTGGCTTATGCTGATTCTATCTGACTACATATCTAGTAGTCGATTTTTCCCTATTTGTTGGAATATTTCGGTGTGGTATCCTATTCTTGGAATGGTCCCATGTCCGTCTATTTTCAGCCTGTATGCCGCCAACAGTGCCTCACTCTCCACCACTAGCTGTAGTGGGGGCAGGCAAAGTAGTGCTTCCATGACTGCGGTAGGCGTTGTTGACATTGCTCCCGTTATGCCTAGACATGCTAGTCTTTGTACTTTCCGTAGTTTTCTCATTGCCTCTCCTTTTCCGGCTTTATGCCACCAGATCAGGGAGGCATAGGTTATTATTGGTACTACAACCCTTTGGTACAGCCAGTGCACCATTCTTGGTTGTAGTCCCCAGTTTTTACCTACCATTCTTCTGCTGGCCCATAAGGCCCGCGTAGCTTTGGTAGTCATTCTGTCTAGATGTGCATTGAAGTTTAATTTGGTATCTAGAATCAGTCCCAAATATTTCACTTCGTTGCTCACCTGCAGTTAGTTTCCCCGGAGATATAATCTTCCCAGGTTGAGTTTTCTCTTTCTTGTGAAGGTGACCACAGTGGTCTTCCTTGGATTCACGGAAATACCTTCTTGGGTACACCACCTGTCTA
Organism: Rutpela maculata; assembly: GCA_936432065.2. Classification (NCBI taxonomy): domain Eukaryota; kingdom Metazoa; phylum Arthropoda; class Insecta; order Coleoptera; family Cerambycidae; genus Rutpela; species Rutpela maculata. Next base: position 142,083,825 of record OW386286.2, read on the forward strand.
CCATGACGAGAGCTCGCTGCATCTTTTCTGATGCAGCGCCCTCGTGTTTTCCTGTTACCAGGATGGCGATATCATCTACGTAGCCTTGCGCATATATTCCCCGCTGTTCCAGTCGAGATAGGAGCTCGTCCGCGACCAGGCACCACAGGAGAGGAGACAAGACCCCCCCCTGCGGGCACCCTCTGGTCACGGACACCTCCTCTGTCGTGGATCCTAGCGTGGACTGAATTTTCCTAGTTCTGAGTGCTGAGTCGATCCATCTTGTTATTGACTTTTTGACTCCGCGTCTCTTCACTGCATCACTTAGTGAGTCGAATGAGGTATTATCAAAAGCACCCTCTATGTCTAAGAAGGTTCCTAAGGCAGTTTCTTTGCTGTCTAGGGCCCTTTCTATTTTTTGAGTAAGCTCATGTATTGCCAGCTCACAAGATTTTCCTGTTTGGTAGGCATACTGGTTTCGATGGAGAGGTTGTGTACTCAGTTTATCGTCCCTGATATGCCTATCAACCAGCTTCTCCAGGGTTTTCAGGAAAAATGATGTTAGACTAATAGGTCGGAAGGATTTGGCCTGGGCGTAGGTATCACGCCCTGGTTTTGGTATGAATACCACCTTTATCTTCCGCCAGCCGGTTGGCACATAACCCAGGGCCAGACTGGCCCTGAATAATGTGCACAGAGATGTTGCAAGTATTTCCACTCCCTGTTGCAGTAGAGCTGGAAATATTCCATCCAGCCCTGGTGACTTGTATGGTTCAAATGAATTGATTGCCCATACAAGTCTTGTTTTGTTTATTATTTTATTTGCAATTTTCCAGTCCTCCTTTGACGCCCTTCTTATTGGTATGTCTTCGGGTGGACCGCTTCTGTCATGTAGGGCGGTTACACTGCCTGGGAAGTGTGTCTCTAGTAATAAATCTAAAGTCTCCTTCTCAGTGTTTGTGTACTCGCCTTGTTGTCTTTGCAGTGATCCAATCTTGCCCTGATTGTCTTTCTGCAAGATTTTCTGGAGTATAGCAGCTTCTGGAGTATTTTCTATCTCCTCGCAATGCTTCCTCCATGATTTGGTTTTTGCTTCTCTGATGGCGTAAACGTATTTCAGCTTTGTATTCGTCCCACCTGCCAGTCCTTTTGGCCTGATTGAACAGTTTCCGAACCTCCGCCCTTCTGGAGGAGAGCTCTATATATATACTAAAAAACGATCAAAATATTTAGGTATATGTGCAAGATTTATAAGCAAATATCAAACAATTATGTATGAACTGCTTTTTTATATATTTTCCGAAGTCTCAAGAAAAATGTAAGGAAAAAGTAGGTAAAACGAGTGTGAAATATACCCTTTTGTGTAATATTTCCGCAATATATCAGGCTACTTTGATGAAATTTGTTTGCCTGAAGTACGCCTTTACTTTTAAAATGAATAAAAAGAATCTATTTTACAACAAATAAATCTTCTTTTTTATTACGAAAAAATAACTCATTGAAACTTAAAAATCACTGAAGAAAGTTATCTATTTTATACCCCGCTCTAGTAGAAAATGATGAATTTTGAATAAATTATGTTTCCTCATATTGAATTTTTTATGATTGTTTTTCATCGAAAAAAAATATTTAATCAAAGTCGACTGACGCTTTACATAGTATATGATTTTATAATCTGAACAACTTTTCTCCTTATTTTTTTCGTTTTGAAAAATAAAGGTGTACTCATATTATTTCTTAAATATTGTTTGCAAATCACCTTGTATACCTAAAATTATATTCTCATATTCAGCTAATTATATATGTAACCATATATATATGAAATAGGATTTGAAGGAAACAACTACTCAGCGGGCAAATAGCCCGACCTGCATTGAATTATACCTTCAAATCGTGATCGGTAGCCAAATATCATTTGCCTGTTCCTAACCAAACTAGACCGGTTTCGAACTTATTATTACGTTCTCCTCATTATGCCATAGGTTATAGAACAGACAAATGATAGTGGCTGTTTGTTATTAATCTAAATTTTTATCATAAAAGTAGAATAAAATAAAAAAACTCACCGTTTGAACTGTATCTTGTTATTTGCCTGGTAACCGCTGCAATGTTGCAAGAAAAGAAGGAAAGGATAGATAGGACTTTCCTGGATACAACAATTTCGCGGATATTACAAAGTTAATCAAATAATTAAATAAAATTTCCCTTTTTATCACTAATGCAAACTACATTCTTTGTCACCACCTGCTAATATCATAATCATCAACTCCCGGTCTTCATTGTTTTCGCACCGGTCTGCGCGGCTATGCGAACTAATGTGCTTAGGGCTGCAACACAATTCTCCGACAGGTATCATTCTTATTTTTAACATACGCGCAAACAGTGGCCAACCTGCTAGTCTTATACATACTAATGCAAATAAAGTGAAGGTGACTTCATATTTACATATACATATATATATATATATATATATATATATATATATATATATAAAGTGACGGTGAGAGGTAAACTCTCATATGGTCAGATGCTAGCGACTTGCTTTTCTGCAAGTACAAGAGCGGCGACCTCTAGCCGTAGTGGGCTATACTCACTGTTTATGAAACAGGATTTGAAGGAAACAACTACTCAGCGGGCAAATACCCCGACCTGCATTGGATTATACCTTCAAATCGTGATCAGTAACCAACTATCATTTGTCTGTTCCTAACCAAACATAGACCGGTTTCGAACTTATTATGTTCTCCTCAGTATGCCATAGGTCATGGAACAGACAAATGATAGTGGTCAACTTGCTAGTCTTATACATAATAATCCAATGCAGGTCGGGGTATTTGCCCGCTGAGTAGTTGTTTCCTTCAAATCCTATTTCATAAACAGTGAGTATATATAAGGTGGTGGATTTTATCTTTTTAGAGTTTTTATTAGTTTTAATTGCAAAAGAAATCCCTAATCACCCAATTTGATGTTTCTTTGTCATAATGAGGTGATTTAGTCAATTCAGATGAATATTTCTCACCCCTGAATATTTCTCACATTTTTGGGGTTGGGGTTAAGGTGTGCCTATCACTATTCAGAAAATATTACTTGTGTTTTAAATTAAAAAATTCTTTAATTATTTAAATTACTTTTGGTTGGAAACAGGAGAACCTTCACTCTATGGGACCCAAATGAGGGTTGGTTTTTAATGTGTTCCCTAGATTTTTCCCCCAAATAGGCAACGGATTCGTTTTCAGCATCCCAAAATTAGTTAAAAAAGATGGCTTCCACACTTTACCACATTAGAATTTTTAAAATCTGTTTTTATGAAGATGAAAGTTTTTGCGTTCATATTTAATATTAATTTAATTAATTAATTTAATTTAATTCTTTTCTAAACCAGAAATCAAATATTATTGGAAAAAGAGGGGATTCATTTTCTATCTATCTATCTCCAGTTTCAACTAAGGATGTTGAACTCCTTGTAAATAATTTAAAGTCTTCAAACTCTAGTGGTCATGATAATATTTCTAATAATTTGGATAAAAAATGCAAATATACGATAAGCGGTCCATTATGTCATATAATATACCTTTCTATAGAGAAAGGTATGTTTCCCAGTAAATTTAAAAGAGCCATAGTCTCCCATTATACAAGAAGGGAGATCCAAATTCTATAATAATAATTATGAAGCCATTAATCTACTATGTAGTTTCTCTAAAATTTTAAAACTTCATCTCAAGGAGCAATTATCAGATTTTTTACATAAGAATATGTTACTGTCTCCTGCTGCTCACTACAAACAAAAGCAACAAGTCTGCGTTATGTGATTTTCATCACAAAATCTTTAAAGCTTTAGACAACAAGAAATCAGTTGTGGGTCTTTTCGAAGAAGGCTTTTGATTTGGTAGACCATCAGCTGCTTAAGGCCAAACTAGCACTACACAGTATTCGAGTAACTGATTTACAAATATTTTCCTCCTATTTAGACAACAGGACAAAAATTGTAAAAATAGCCGGTGGAGTTGAAAGTAATATTTGTGATATTACACAAGGAGTTCCACGGGGGTCAATTTTGGGACCACTTTTATATGTAATATTTACTATGTGGTCAGTCTTCTACAAAAAATACCAAATGTTCATGTGATCTGTTATGCTGATGATACAAACATTCTAGTTACCGGCAACAATCTTATTGAAGCAAAAAAAACACTGAAAGAGTTTATCAAGAAATCATACATTGGTCTCAAAATAATAACCTAATTCTAAATAAAACAAAGACAGTTTCAATACAATTTTCATTGAATAATAATTCCGAGAGCCTAACACTTTTTAGTGGTACTGACTGGGAAATAAAAACTTGTATTGAAACAACCAATCAGAACAAAATTACATTGATAAGATCCCTTAGGGATCTTTTCACTTATGGCAATCAGTTAGACAGTTCAATAACACAGGTCATGAATGTTGTTGAGCAGCTGAGGGTCACTTTCGAAGTAATTTTTCGAACTAAATCCGAATCTGGCCTCAGAATTGGCCCATCACGTCAGGATTTTGAAATATTTGAGGTTAAGTACTTAAAAAATTGCTTTTTTAGCAACTTTTGAAGTTATGACTAGAACTTTCAGCTTATTTATAATAATTACATCATTTAGTAACATTCTTCCTCTTTAATATAAGCTTTCGAATGGTCACCTACGATGTTTCCTCGCAAAGTTATAGCCATTTTAAGGAGACATGAATTTGAAACCATGTTCCCTACAACCCAACAATCTTAACCAAACGACTCTAAACGAACCAAAATTTAACACAACAAAAGAAATAACCCAACATTCTTAAATAAAAGTTTGGTTAAGATTGAGGATCATGGTACGCATGGTACTCGGGGAAATCCACTACGCATCCATTGTACTCAAGGAAACCCACTGCACATCTATAAATAGTCCTCGTGGAAACCCACTGCGCATCCATGGTACCCGGAGAAACCTACTGCGCATACGTGTCTCCCTATTTCCTCAGGAAAGCCTATCGATGGAATATCGCGTTTCTGACTTACGCGATTTCAGAAATACGAGTACCCTTTAGACCATCTACCACCCCCGTTTTCACCACTTTAAAAAGTAAAAATCGAAATTTCGTCCTACTCGTGTCTAATAGATTCCAATAAAGGATATTTCTGCCAAATTTCATGATTCTGGGTCTCACCGTTGCCGAAAGGCTTAAAAACCTCCCCGTTCACCCGTTAGGGGGTCTCTTTTTGAAAACCGTCGAATACGTGCGTGTCTTCTTATTTCCTCAGAAGAGTCCATTGCTCGAATAATCACGTTTCTGACTTACGCGATTTCAAAAATGCAGGTGCGCTTTAAACCATCTACCACTTCAAAAAGTGACAATCGAAATTTTGTCTTAACACAACGATCTAATAGATTTCAACAAAAAATATTTCTGTCAAATTTCTTGCATCTAGATCTAACCGTTTCCGGAAAAATCTAAAATTTCAACCTCCTTTTATCAAACAAAAAGATTTTATCAAATAAAAAGGTATAATATGGTATAATAAACCACACTATTTGATAATATTTGATGAACTTATGGTATATTATTCAACGAGCGGTAATGTAGGTAATTTGGTAAGGAATAAAATAAATGTTGGTGTTCCATTATTATATCACCATGATTAATTACCACAAAGTAACGGCTTAACAGTTTAATTTTGGAGGAGGTATTATTATTAAGATTATATATAACTAAATATTTGTAAATTATTTTCTGCTGAAATTAAATTTCTGTGATAAAAACATTCGGATTATAAGTAAGAAGATAACTGTAAATATGAAAGATATTTACTTGTAAACTTATATAAATTTTCACAAGAATTTTACACTTGTCCGAACTCACGGGCTTTGCAAGTAAAAATGAAAGAATGACTAGATATTTATTAGTGCCGGTGTTGTCAAATGTCGGACGCAGCATTATACGATTTTTGAATAGAGAATATTTCAAGTATGTTTCTGTTCACAAATCTATGCGCCCCCAAACATAATTCGATGGAACTAAAAATATACTTTTAGTTTTACGGAACATATGATAGTGCGTCCGAATCCAAAAAAAACTCAGGTCGATATTTTGCTTAACTGAAACGAAACAGAACCTATTTCAATGTTTACATATAACCCAAGAAACGAAGAACATTCTGAGGTGCTGAAAATCGATCACATCAAAGATTTGTTGAAGATAACACGGAAAAACAATACCGCGTCCGTTATACAGACGCAGTATTGTACAGGACGCAGCAGTGTATGGTATCGTGCACATGTACGGACGCAGCATTATTTGCTGGACAAATATATATATATATATATATATATATATATATATATATATATATATATATATATATATATATATATATATATATTTGTCCAGCAAATAATGCTGCGTCCGTACATGTGCACGATACCATACACTGCTGCGTCCTGCACAATACTGCGTCTGTATACCGGACGCAGTATTGTTTTCCCGTGTTATCTTCAACAAATCTCTGAAATGGTCGATTTTCAGCACCTCAAAATGTTCTTCGTCTCCTGGGTTATATATAAACATAGAAATGAGTTCTGTTTCGTTTCAATTGAGCAAAATATCGACCCGAGTTTTTTTTGGATTCGGACGCAGTATCATATGTTCCGTAAAACTAAAAGTATATTTTTAGTTCCATCGAATTATGTTTGGGGGCGCATAGATTTGTGAACATAAATATACTTCAAATATTCTCTATTCAAAAATCGTATAATGCTGCGTCCGAGATTTGACAACACCGGCGCTATTAAATATCCAGTCATTCTTTCATGCTTACTTGGAAAGCCGGAGTTCGGGCGAGTGTAAAATTCTTGTGAACATTTATATAAGTTTACAAGTAATTATGTTTCATATTTAAACAGTTATCTTCTTACTTATAATCTGAATGTTTTTATCACAGAAATTTATTTTCAGGAAATGAAATTAATTTCAACGGAAAATAATTTACAAATATTTAGTAATATATAACCATAAAAACAATACCTCCTCCAAAATTAAACTGGTAAGCCGTTACTTTGTGGTAATTAATTATGATGATATAATGAAACACCAACATTATTTTTTATCGCCAAATTATTGTAACTTGCACCTTACTGCAGTTCGGCACTCAACGTGACATTTTCAGATGATTAAAGTGAATGAACATACAAAGGCAGTCAGTCTACAGGACATTATGCTAATTTTATAGTTACTGTTTTGAATAAGGAAATAGGAGAATTACAGACAATATTGTGGATGTAAATAGGATTAGAAATATTAATAAAATATTGTAGGTAATATTCTAGGTATGCTAAGTCAGGAGCAACAAAAATCTATGACTAATATAAACTACTTTTGGTTATTTTATTTACTCTTATTAGGTTATATACTAATTAATGAATTGCTTTTGAACAATTAATAGTATCCATAAACAAATAGCGTGAGTTATTATAAATCACTAGGTGATGCCAATCACCTGTATCATTATGCCTAGTCTATCCAATCGACGTAACGCGCTTCACGAAGGTGTGGCTCTGTCCGAGAGAAATCCTTAAATTAAGTTAAATTTTACAGTTAATTTTATTAATAAACAAACTGAGTACCTAATTAAAACAAAATTTTCTCAATTTAATATTTATTATTATAATCGTAGATAAAGTATAGTATTCAACTTGCGGTAATGGTAATAACCCACTTGACGAATTACAGCACTTGCCTGCGGCTCATGCTGTAAACTTCATTTGCGTGAGTTATTACCTACATTACCGCTCGTTGAATAATATACTACAAGTTCATCAAATAGTGTGGTTTATTATAAGTCCAATAACTATAAATAGAACCATTATTATACCTTTTTGTTTGATAAAAAGGGAGGTTGAAATTTTAGGTTTTTCCAGAAACGGTTAGATACATGATGCATGAAGTTTGGCAGAAATATTTTTTGTTGAAATCTATTAGATCGTGTTAAGACGAAATTTCGATTTTCATTTTTTGAAGAGGTCAAAACGGGGGTGATAGATGGTTTAAAGCGCACCTGTATTTTTGAAATCGCGTAAGTCAGAAACGTGATTATTCGAGCGATGGACACTTCTGAGGAAATAAGAAGACACGCACGTATTTGACGGTTTTCAAAAAGAGACCTCCGAATGGGTGAACGGGGAGGGAGAGGTTTTTTAAGTCTTCCGGAAAAGGTTAAATCGAGAATCATGAAATTTGGCATAAATACTTTTTATTAGAATCTATTAGACACGAGTAGGGCGAAATTTCGATTTTCACTTTTTAAAGTGGTGAAAACGGGGGTGGTTGATGGTCTAAAGAGTACCCGTATCTCTGAAATCGCGTAAGTCAGAAACGCGATATTCCAGCGATAAGCTTTCCTGAGGAAATAAGGAGACACGTATTCGACGGTTTTTAAAAAGAGACACCGCGAACGAGTGAACAGGGAGAGGGATGTTTTAAGCAGGAAAATTGACACATACCCGCCCATGTGTTCTATTGTGGATTAAAATAATTATTATTTCGTTTAACTCGCTATAACACAAAAAAAGAATAATGGATTGTTATCAAATTGCGATGTGCAGAGGGTTTCCCCGAGTACTATAGATGCGCAGTGGGTTTCCTCGAGTACAATGGATGCGCAGTGGATTTCCTCGAGTGCAATGTATGCGCAGTGGGTTTCCCCGAGTACTATGGATGCGTAGAAGGTTTCCTTGAGTGCGCAATGAATGCGCAGTTGGTTTCTCCGGGTACCATGAATGCGCAGTGGGTTTCCACGAGTATTATAGGTGTGCAGTGGGTTTCCTTGAGTACAATGGATGCGTAGTAGGTTTCCCCGAGTACCATGCGTACCATGATCTTCAATTTTAACCAAACTTTGATTTAAGAATGTTGGGTTATTCCTATTGTTGTGTTAAATTTTGATTCGTTTAGAGTCGTTTGGTTAAGATTGTTGGGTTGTAGGGAACACGGTTTCAAATTCATTCATTCATTAAAATGGCTATAACTTTGCGAGGAAACATCATAGATGGCCATTCGAAAGCTTATTTTAAAGAGGAAGGATGTTATTAAATGATATATTTATTAGAAATAAGCTGAAAAATTTTTTGGGTTCTAGGCGCAACTTCAAAACTTGCTAAAAAAGTCATTTTTTAAGTACTTAACCTCAAATATTTCAAAATCCTGACGTGATGGGCCAATTCTGAGGCCAGATTCGGATTCAGCGTGAAAAATTACTTCGGAAATGACCTTAGCTGCACAACAACATTCATGACCTGTGTTATTGAACTGTCAAACTGTATAATATAAGTTATAAAATTACACTGATAAGGGATCTTATCAGTGTAATTTTGTTCTGATTGGTTGTTTCAGCACACGTGATTAGAAATTGGCGAATTGAATTGCTATTTGAGCTAAAAATTTTCAACAAGTTTTTATTTCCCAGTCAGTACCAATAAAAAGTGTTAAGCTCTCGGAATTATTATTCAATGAAAATTGTATTGAAACTGTCTTTGTTTTATTTAGAATTAGGTTATTATTTTGAGACCAATGTATGATTTCTTGATAAAATGTTTCAGTGTTTTTTTTTCTTCAATTAGGTTGTTGCCGGTAACTAGAATGTTTGTATCATCAGCATAACAGATCACATGAACATTTGGTATCTTTTATTGATGGCTGACCACATAGTTAGTAAATATTATATATAAAAGTGATCCTAAAATTGACCCCTGTGGAACTCCTTGTGTAATATCACAAATATTACTTTCAACTCCACCGACCATTTTTACAATTTGTGTCCTGTTGTCTAAATAGGAGGAAAATATTTGTAAATCAGTTAGTCGAATACCGTATAGTGCTAGTTTGGTCTTAAGCAGCTGATGGTCTACCAAATCAAGAGCGTGTGAGAAATCTTCGAAAAGACCCACAACTGATTTCTTGTTGTCTAAAGCTTTAATGATTTTGTGATGAAAATCACACAACGCAGACTTGTTGCTTTTGTTTGTAGTGAAACCATGTTCAGCAGGAGACAGTAACATATTCCGATGTAAAAAATCTGATAATTGCTCCTTGAGATGAAGTTCTAAAATTTTAGAAAATCTACATAGTAGACTAATGGCTTCATAATTATTATTATAGTCATTTGGATCTCCCTTCTGGTATAATGAAGAAACTATCGCTCTTTTAAATTTACTGGAAAATATACCTTTCTCTATAGAAATGGACCGCTTATCGCATATTTGCATTTTTTATCCAAATTATTAGAAATGTCATGACCACTAGAGTTTGAAGACTTTAATTTATTTACAAGAAGTTCAACATCCTTAGTTGAAACTGTAGATATATAGAAAATAAATCCCCTCTTTTTCCAATAATATTTGGTTTCTGGTTTAGAAAAGAATTAAATTAAATTAATTAATTAAATTGATATTAAATATGAGTACAAAAACTTTTATCTTCATAAAAACAGTTTTTAAAAATTCTACCGCGGTAAAGTGTTGAAGCCATTTTTTTTTACTAATTTTGGGGTGTTGAAAACGAATCCGTTGCCAGTTTTGCCAGTCTAGGGAGCACATTTGGGCGCCATAAAGTGAAGGTTCTCATGTTCCCAACCCAAAGTCATTTAAATAATTAAAGAATTTTTTAATTTAAAAACAAGTAATATTTTCTGAATAGTGATACGCACACCTTACACCCCAACCCCAAAAATACAAGGAATATTCAGAGGTGAGAAATATTCATCTAAATTGACTAAATCACCTCATTATGATAGAAAAACATCAAATTGGGTGATTAGGGATTTCTTTTGCAATTAAAACCAATAAAAACTCTTAAAAGATAAAATCCACCACCTTGATTGGTGGGGATGGGTGTAAGAGTATTCAGAAGTAATAATAACCTGATAATAGCTATTTAACAAGGAGTAATATTGTAACTATACACCGTTCTTAGGGTGGTGAAGGGTGAGGGAAACGAGGGGGAGGAATGGTGAATTTAGAATTTTTGCTTCTTTCATTACTTACCTAATGAAACTGAGTATCTTGAAAGAATTTCCTGCACTAAAGAATAACTTTTTGTTGCAAGCTATAATATCAATTTCAATGCCACCCCCCAAATAAGAGTTATTTTTTACTGTCTTTCCGATGTTTTTAGCCAAATCGGATGACAGATTCGTATTCAGCACCCCAAAACTAGTAAAAAGATGGTTTCCATACTTTACCGTGAATGGGTCAAAAAGGGGCTCTCCCTCGCGTTCCCCTCACCTTTCACCACCCATAAGAACGGTGTAAGTTACAATCTATAATATACGATTATTTATTTATTTAAAAAAAAACAAAATTCCTTATTAAAAGACTATTCCTTATTAAAAGGCTATAAAGGCTAAAAGGTTATAATGTGATTACTTCTGAATACTCTTACACCCATCTCCACCAATTAAGGTGGTGGATTTTGTCTTTCTTTATTGGTTTTAATTGCGAAAGAAATCCCTAATCACCCAGTCTTTTGTATTTTTATCATACTAAGGTGATTTAATCAATTCAGATGAATATTTTTCATCCCTGAATATTTCTCACACTCTTGGGGTTGGGGTGTACGGTGTGCATATCACTATCCAGAAAATATTGTTTTTTATGTTAAAAATTCTTTAATTATTTAAATGACTTTTGGTTTGGAAAATGAGAATCTTCACTTTATGGTACCCAAATGGGGGTTGTTTTTAATATGTTCCCGAGACTTTTCGTTAAAACGGGTGAGGATTCGTTTTCAGCAGCCCAAAATTAGTAAAAAAAAAAGATAGCTTCCACACTTTACCACGGATGGGCAAAAAAAGCCCTTTTTTAACATTGTTCTTTACAAAATAGTAAATCCGAATTCATTTATTATCAAACACATTTGTACTTCAAGAAATGTATTTTTCAACTTTCAAGACTAAAACGCTTATCATTCGAGATATGTGCAAAAAGTAAAAGCAAGAAGCATATGCTCTCCCTTCTATTCTAAGGTGAACTCATCGCTTAGTGAAAGAGTAAATAAAAATGAATATCTATCCAAAATTCCATTGATCTCCTAAATTTAGCATTTTATATTGCAAATTTGAGGCTACTTTTAGTGCACAATTGAAAAACTGATCCTAAAATAATAATCGACAAAAAATCATATTTCGAATTTTTCTGACATTTAGAAATAACTGACGGCTATCGATTTGTTCTACTACAAGCTCAATAAAATTATTACGGTAAATATGACAACCGCGTCGGACGCAGTAATATGCTAAGTTTCACAAAAAGTAGTCATCTCGGACGCAGCATTGTATTGAAGAAGAATGAAATTATTCTCGGACGCAATAACGTGCCGTTTTTGAAAGGACGCAGTATTGTCCTGTATATTAAACTTTTTTATTTCTTGAGTTATTCCAATTCTAAAACCAGATATTAACTGAATTTGGTTAGTAGATCCAATATACTTCATTAGATTTGAGCTAACTAGCGTATTTCTGGGAGACGCAATAAGGTTGGCTTGTGAAAGGACGCAGGACGCATTGATAGCGGGATGTATATATATATATATATATATATATATATATATATATATATATATATATATATATATATACGGTTTGCTATTATTACTGCGTCCATCCATTTACCATTTACATTTATTATTACGTCCATCGTGTTATTGCGTCCATATATCGGACGCAGCTAATCCACACGTTGTTTTTCGTATTTCCCGCGAACTATTACAGCTGATATTATGACAGTTATGCGTAACTATAAGACCCATCCTGGTTCCCGTCGAAACTCCACGCCATCTACACGAAGATATATCCAGATCTTTAAAATTTAAGTGGACGCAGTAATATTACCACAATATACAAACATGTATAATTTTAGTTCAAAGGAATTCCTGTAGAGGCGTACCAAACATATACGAATCCGTATGTTATCTGTATATTTCACAAATATTATTGCGACCGGCTATTGGCAACGTCGCAAGTGAGCGTTATCGTTGATATATTTTTAGAAATGCTGATTTGATTATATTGTAAATATTGAATTCAAATAATTATAGAGATATTACTCCGTGCTGGTGAATTGTTGCGTCCGAATAGTTTTTTTTATATTTAACTAAATCTCTATTGCAAATTGGGAATTTATTTAAATTATTTTTTTTGCATTCTTCCGTAACGTTTTAGAAAATTGTGTCTGTACATAAGTTCCATTTAGGAATACTATGTATAGTTTCGCAATAGAAATGGCACATTGCACATGGCACGAAAATTTTAAATGGATAGTTTTCTTCTTCCACAAACGCACGTTTCACCTACCAAGTTGGCATCATCTGGAGAAGATTAAAATTGAACTTCGTCTCGAAGTGATGCCAACTTGGTTGGCGAAATGTGTGCACCGAGTGTTTCTATAGTGTTTATGGAAATACGCATTATGAGATTACTTCCACATCCAGTGAAAGTATAGTAATGCAAAAAAATAGAAAATTTTTATTGTTCAAATAGGCTTAGAATGTCATGAAACGTCGAGATTTTAAGTTTGAGCTAAAAAAAATTTCTGTCTGTCGGGCTGTCTGTAATTATACTTTCACATCCAGTGGAAGTATAGTAACGACAAAAATTTTTTAAAAATTTCTATGGATGTGCAGTAGGTTTCCTCGAGTATTATGGATGCGCAGTGGCCTTCCTCGAGTATTTTGGATGCGCAGTGACTTTTCTCGAGTATTATAGATCGCAGTAGGTTACCTCAAGTAGTACGAATGCGCAGCGGGTTACTTTAAGTAGTATGGATGCGCAGTGGCTTTCCTCGAGTACAATGGATGCGCAGTGAGTTACCACGAGTAGGATGGATGCGCAGTGGCTTTTCTCGAGTACTATAGATGCACAGTAGGTTACCTCAAGTGGTATGGATGCGCAGTGGGTGTCCTCGAGTAAAATGGATGCGCAGTGGGTTACTTCAAGAAGTATGAATGCGCAGTGGCTTTCCTCGAGTAAGTTGGATGCACAGTTGGTTACCTTGAGTAGTGTGGATGCGTAGTAGGAGAAAATGCTTGAAGTAGAGGCTTTACTTCTATCGTGTAGTTTACGGCACCAACGATTTTTTATATCTTTTTCATGCCATTTGTCATCCCTATTACCAATGTGGCAAATAATTTTATGGGTTTTTGGGGTACATGATTTCAAATATTATACTATTAAAGTTCCATAAACGATTATTTCTACATAGTGGAGTGTAAATATAGTATTTTCGTTATAAGAGACTTGGATGTGGAAGTAGTGATTCCTTGTTTAACATTGTTTTTACTTCCACATCTAGTGGAAGTATAGTAACGACAATAAAAGTTTTAAAAATTTTTATTGTTCAAATGGGCTTAAAAATATCATGAAACGTCGAGATTTTAAGTTTGAGCGAAAAAGAAATCTGTTTGTCTGTCGGTCTGTCTGTAACTTTTTTGTGCGCACGTTTACTCTGGAACTGTTTAAGATATTGACTTGAAATTTGGTACACATAAGTACTTTAACGAGATCTGGAACTAGATTATATTTTCATCTTGTTCTGTCGAAGGGTTGGGGGGTAAATTGGGGTAAATTTGGGGTAAATGAGTAAATCAAGCAGGTAAGAGTCCATAAAATTGGTATTTAGTATATACAAGAGAAACTGAGGTCTCAAAAAAATTTTTGGCATTAGCCACCCCCATTACCACCCCCATTATTAAAGGGGATGAAAAAAAAATGTGATTTAGTGTATGAACAAGAACCAGAAACCTCAAAATATTTTTTTACTTCATCCCCACTACCCTTATCACCACCCCCACCCCACTACCGATGTGGGGTATCGTTTTATGGGTTTTTGGGGTAGAAGATTTCAAATATTATATTATTAAAGTTCCATAAACAATTATTTCACATACAAAGTTTTTTCGTTGTGAGTGACTTGGATAGAGAATCTGCATGTGGAAGTAGTGATTCCTTGGGCAGCGGTTTTTCTCGTGCGCACGATTACTCTGGAACCGTTTAAGACATTGACTTGGAATTTGGTGCACATATGTATTTTAACGAGATTTGAAACTAGATTATATTTTGATCTTATTCCGTTGAAGGGTTGAGGGTAAATTGGGGCACATGGGGGTAAATAGGTAAATCAAGCAACAGTCCATAGAATAGGTATTTAGAATATATAAGAGAAGCTAATTCTCAAAAAATTCTTTTGGCATTAGCCACCCCCGCCTCGTTATTAAAGGGGTGTGAAAAGAATAAAATTGTTATTTAGTGTATGTGTACAAGAACTAAAGGCCTCAAACATAGTTTTTACTTCATACATCCCCATTACCACCCCTTCCACCATCCCCACCCCCACTATCGATGTGGCATATCGTCTTATGGGTTTTTGGGGTAGACAATTTCAAATATTATACTATTAAAGTTACATAAGCAATTATTTCCATATTCAATTTTTTTTTGCTGTTAGACTTGAATAGAAAATCTGGATGTGGAAGTAGTGATTCCTTGGGCAGCGGTTTTTTGTTGTAAGTAGGTCGTATCTTGAGATCAGGTTTTAACACTCAAAATTTGGCACCTGAGGGCTACGCGTGATAAGTTTTGATATTTCAAATGTCCCCCGTGTCTAAGCCTACATTGTCTCTACTATCTACAGCTCTAGTGGTCTGGATCTTCAAGACCTCTTATCACATAACCTGATGCTCCCATTGTAGATCTTAT